>JAQIXS010000027.1:0-86457 GCA_034700785.1 Rossiulus vilnensis
TAATAAACGAAATTTATATCCACAGCTTGAATAATAACAGCATTTACGTTTCATTTCAGAGAAACATTTCACAATTATTAGTTTTGTAGAAAATAAACGATTTTTTTCCCAAATATATATCTTAAAAATAGCGTAAGTAATTTTCCAAATATGTCATGATTCAATCAATTTATCAATGAATTTGGAAAACATATATCTTTAAATATATTTTTTAATATACCCGCGGTCTATTTATTTAAACGAAACATTTTCCCCTAAAATCCGACGTTAAAAATCCGTCATTTAATTTTTTTTAAATATTAAAATAAAATCGCACTTTCTGAAAAAGAACGAACTGAAACAGTTCTGTGTGTAACTTTTAAAATTCATTAAATAGAAAATTTAATTTGACACTATTATTATATAAAAAAACTTTCCAACGACCTTGGCACAAATATTTAATGACTTTCAGCAAATGGGGGTTTAATGCATTTTCAAACAAAGAAATTAACGATGAATTAGCTTTCTTTTTGTTTTTAATAGTAAGAATTCTATTGATAATCTAATTGATAATCTAGCATTACTGAAAAGTGACCCTGATTTAGTGATATATTTCAAAAGCTATATTTATTTCATTTATTTAGTAAAGGATAGCCAGCCCTTTGAGGATATTATAAATTAATATTAGTTTTTTTGGATATCGTTTTATTTTCAGCTGGACATTCAAAGCTGCACATTTAATTCTAGACTGACCAGAACGGAAGCGACTCGTTCGGCAATTCAGCAAAAACTAGCAGACGATCGAGCTTATCACGAAACGCTGATCAGAGAAATGCAGAGTAATTTGCACTCTTTCAGCAACAGGCTTTTCGACGAAATTTCAGATAAAAATTTCGTAGAAAACAGAGAAAAGGTAAAGAGGAAATTCAGGGCATCCTGAAAAATAACAAAACTTTTTTTTAAAAAGTCAAAGTTTAGTTTTCGGAAAATTTGCTAACCAATAACAACAACAAGGAATATCGTTGAAATTATAATTTATTTATTTTTTGGTTTTTTTTTGGCAAAATTCCGCCGAATATTAAACGGAAATGAAGGAAAACGAAGCAGTGCAACGAAGGAGGAGAGAAAAAGTCATGAACCGAGAACGAATGGCGGAAACCCAAAAACTGGAAACAGACAAAATTTTGGAAGAAAAACGAAAATTGCAAATATTACAGAACAGGTATAGTCCTTTTTTTCTGACAAGATTCGAGTTATCGCACGATAAAAATTGGTTAACTTTCAACAGGACAAAAATATGTAGCACTGCGCTATCAAAAATATTTGGTAAAATTCCACATGAAAAAAGTATTTAGTACTGTGGTACTAAAAATAATTGGTAACATTTCACACAACACAAATATTTAGTAATTATGCTACTAAAAATATTTGGTAAAATTTAGTACTGTGGTTTCTAAAAATTGATAAAATTTCACATGACCAAAATATTTAGTACTGTGCTACTAAAATAAACCGCATAAAGCTCGTTTAATGATTTTGCTAAAACCATAATTACCGTCGTCTTTTCAGTAACGATTTTCACGAATTCGAAAGGCATTTGAGAAGGGCTCAAACAGCAAAGGACCAAGCAGAGCAAATATTCAACGTGGAAGCAGAAAGGAACAAAGTGAAAGTGAGACTCAAATTACAAACATTAAACTTGTTAAATTCAATATTACATTGTTAATTTGTGGTATTAATACGGAGTTCCCAAAGCATCGGTGAAATAAAATCCCCTGACTTTCCAAGGTGAAAATTAATTGCATTTTTCCCTGACCCGTAACATTTCCACATAGAAATCAAATGAATTATCATTGAATATACTATAATGTTGCTAATTAATTTAATGCAACGGAGACCAAAACAATTGAAAGTATTTAATTAATGCAATTCTGTAAGTCGACATTTTCAAAAATGCCATCACAAATAATGGATTTTGGCCAACATTTTTCTGAATAAAATTATTCAGGAAACATAGATCATAAATATTGGCATATTCGTGATATTATTTTTAAACAAAATCTGCTTATAAACATTAATATTTAATGGAATGCAATTTCAATTTTGAAATTTTAAAAAAAAGTCACTACTTGTGGATTTTGCCATATAATTTGCTAAAGACAAGTACTGGAAAGTATTGGAAAGTACTAGAAAATATTTTTTTGCGATCTAGAAGAAAATCTCCTGACTTGTTAGGAAAAAGTTCAAAATTCCCCTGACTTTCTCAGATATCCCAGATTCCGCGATGAAATTTTGAGAGAAAAAAAAAATGCGGATGAAATTCATTTTCAGGAAAATGTGAGGCAGGAACGAAGACGCTTGGAGAGGGAGAAGGAGCTTTTTAAAACTATCCAAGAGCAACAAATGCAATTGAAAGAGATGCAAAGGAATCAATATCAAAACCAACTTTTGAGACAAATGGATGAAAAAAAAGCCATAACCGAAAGGGGAAACTACGAGGAAAAGGTCAGGGAAAAAAAGAGGCTGGAGGAAATGGCCAAAGAATTGCAGCAGGAAGACAAAAGGCAAGGACGCTTACTTCAAATTGGATTTGGTTTGGATTATTTTATTATTACCATTTAAACAGAAAACAAGCTTAATTTACGAAGTTTTTAAACTTTTGCAAAAATATCAATTCAATTCAGTGCCTACTGTCAGCGAAAACAATGCATTTGCACAATATAAGGAAACGTTTAAGAGAATTTTTTTTTCAAAACATACTAAACGCATGGAAATTTCTGAATGAATAATAAGAATTTCTTAGTTTGATAAATTGAAGATCTATCCAATCAGTTTAAATAGTTTTTAAACAGTTTCAAAACTATTTTAACGAATTTGTGATAGCTTTAAAAAATACGTTAAATACTAAATATTGGATTTTAAAAAATGTAGGTTTTTTTTTTACAAGTTTGTAGAAAAAAGTTGCTTTTCATCCAATTCGTGTATTTTTAATCAAGGCATAATTAGAGCACGTCGAATTACACTAATGGCGGGGGCAAAAAATAACTGTTGCTAGTGTCTCTCAAAACGCGATTACAAGATTCGAGCTGAAAATTTACAAAATCATTTCCCTGCCTTTCCTTGACCAGCCCGAGCACATTTCCCTGACTTTTTGGAAATGCATTCTGTAGCACACACAAAAAAAAGACAACGGGGAACACTCGTATTTACTAACAACAAACTGGTATTGTTTATTAACAATATAATAAATATCATTGTTTTGTTCATTGTCGAACGATTTCTAAGTACTTGAAAGCGCCTTCCGTTGGCAGTGCCAATCAAAATTCGGTGCAGATTCACGAGGGACTTCACTGACTTTCCCAGATTTTTGAGCAAAAACGGAATTTTCACTGACCATCCCTGACGTATTTCGTTTTATATAAAACAAAACCATGTTTCACTCTAAAGGTACATGCAAGAAAAGCTAGAAAAACGTCGCCAGGTGCAAAAATCTTACGAGGATTATTGGATCCTGAAAGAGCAATACAGAGAAAAGGAAAAACTGATGGAGCATCTGGAGAATCGCAGAATGATGGAGCATTTGAAAAAACAGCAGAATAAAGACAGATTCTTACAGGATTCTGAAAACGAAAGGATAGCCAGGCTGGAGGAGCTGAAGAACAGGGTAAAGTCTTTTTTAGGATTTAAAAATTGAAAATGAGGTCAAGTAGTGGTTTTTTGTGTGTGCATTTATTTACATTTGATAATAAAATTTTCCATTTGGGAAAAAAAAGTATTTTCTAATAACTTTTGAAGTGATAAGAATTTTAAGCTTCCTTACATTTTCAGAGCACTTGGATAAAGGTTTGATGAGGGTGGGAAATTTGGTATTTTTTTTCAATATTCCTATGTTGCTTCGGAAAGGAACTTTTTTTTGGGGAAATTCGTTGTCAAAAACAAAAAAATGACCTTTTCGTTTTTTGGAGAAAGTTCGTTCGTTTTTACCAGTAGGAGCTGGCGTTTGAAGCAGGTAGGGACCGGCGTGAAAATTTATCAAAATGAAAAGGAATTGAAGCCGAAAACAATTTTTCTCCAAATTTATAAAACGGATGTGTGTCAACGACCGTGTGCGAAAACTTTATTTATTTATTTATTTTCGTCTGACAGTTAGCTCGATTGCTGCACGAAGAACAGCAGAGAAAAGATTTGGACGAAATCAAAAGACTGGAAAATCAAGCCAGGGAAATGGAGGAGAAAAACAGGAGAAGGGAACAGGTGAAAATAGTTTAAAATTAAATGTTAAAATTTGGAAAAAATATTTGACCACATATCTTGACAGGCTGAATTTCATACCGGTAAGCATCTTCAAAAAATTAGTTTTAAAGAAATTTTAACAATTGAGATTTTCCCCCGACCATCTGCGGAACATAATTTTTAAATTTAACGTAAATTAAACAAATTAGATTCGAGATTGAGACCATTTCCAGAAAACGCCTTGACATTTTCAATGAAAAGACATGAATTTAAATAAAAACATGATTTTTTTAAAAGTAAACGTAAATTTAACAATTTACATATGAGGTTGAGATCATTTCCAGAAAACGTGTTGACATTTTCAATGAAAAGACATGAATTTTAATAAAAACACGATTTTTTAAAATTTAACGTAAATTAAACAATTTATATATGAGGTTAAGACAATTTTCAGAAAACGCCTTGACATTTTCAATGGTAAGACATGAATTGTTTAAAAAATGATTCTTTTAAAAATAGATAAGATTGAGATTTCTCACAACCACTTCCAGAAAAAAAAAATATTGACATTTTGAACTGATTTTTGCGTGCAAAATTTAATGCTACACTAGAAGAATTAAAAAGGAAACTGATCGGTTTAATTTGAACAGGAGGCTTTCCAGTTTGAAACCCAGAGACGAATGCTGGTCAGAAGCTCCATGTTGCAACAAATGAAAAGGAGAGAAAACCAATTGTACAGAGAATTGGCCGAAGAAGAGAAATACAGACAAATGGTGAGTGCGAGACACTCGGACTAGGATTCGTGCCAACTTGGGTCAAAAATCAATTTTCGGTCCATAAAAATCCTGCAGATCCAAGCGGAAATGGCCAAAGAGAGGATGAGGAACCAAATCAGTCGACCGCAGAACGAAAAGCAACTGGAGTATCTCAGAGAATTGCAGAGGATGATGGAAGAAATGAAGCTGAAGAAAACGGAAGAAAAGGCAAAATAATACACGCAAACAAACCTTTTTCCCCTCTTTCTTGGTGTCCATTGGTTTTGGTATTCTTAGATTTCATGAATTATTTTTAAAAAAATGTCCATGACTTCCAAAACATGTGCGTTCGAAGTCCTCATTAAGTTTTTAACACACAAATTTCCGTGATTTCCAAAAAAAATGTCCATTACAAGTCCTTATTAAGATTTTAACCCACAATTTTCCACGACTTCCAAAACATAAAAGTCCATATTGAGGTTTTAACACAAAAATTTCCATGATTTCCAAAAAAATGTCCATTCCAAGCACATATTGAGCACGACTTACAAAAAAATGTCCATTCCAAGTCCTCATTGAGTTTTCAACACACAGTTTCTATCCCATGACCCTATAAGTGAATGTCATGAATTTTTCCCCAACTTCCAAGACCCGAATCTCATTTCATGACTTTTCACGCCATTAGACACCCTTGTGTTTAAAACGTACGCAGTGAGAAAACACGAAATGACCTCTCTTTCCCCGATTTCAGATGACCAACGAAGAATTTCTGAAGCAGCTGAAGGAGAGCGAGACGATGACCGACAACACGGTGCGCAACGAGAAGCAGAGGGTCCTCAGGCAGAAGATGGACGAACTGTGGGGACATCTGCCGAAAGTAAACCAATGCCGATCCAGAATCCCAAACCTCAAATGAGGATCACTACTTAAGACCACTTTTTTTTTCTGGTTCTTCCAGAGCGTAACAAGATCCGAAGGTTTCGTGAAGCGGGTCTCGGCATGAGCCGCTTTCTCGGTCTCATCCGAGAAGATGGAACTGCGGACCATAGCTCGGTAGCAATCCTAAAACTACCAGAACTCGTTAAAGAATCCAACAAGGACAAATGAAAATGTTCAAGAATCCCAAACTTTGAATAAACCTGTCCATGAGGTCCAAGTATCGATTTAAAAAAAAATAAAAAAAATTGAAGTCATTAAATTGATTAAATGAATGTCTGTCACATGGGATCACACATTGTAGATGTTGGCAACATCTCTAACCGAAGTTTTCTCAGAAACATTCAGAATTAATGGAAAGCCGTAGAAAACATTTTTGAAAACAACGATCAGGAATTATGGATTCTAGAGCAAATTCCCGCGCGAATCATTAATTAATGTCTGCGAAGGATCGGCACCCACAGTTTATCAAAATATAAGAAAACTTGAACGATGACTTCCTAAAACGATGATAACATAGGAAATGTTTTCCTAAAAAACAGGAAAATATATTATAATTTAGCACAAAAAAATAGGAAGCGTTGGATTTATAGCACGTCTGGGATGCCTGTGAGAAGGGCACCGAGTTGAATTGCATTGAATTGAGTTCAGTAAACGTGATCCATGCAACAATTCTTGCAAATATTGTCATAGTTTTGGCTTCATCACTCGACAGTGAGGATTTGCGTAATAAACTTTGGTGGAAATGATGATAAATTACTTGTCAGCACGAAGTAATCCTCCTTCCCATTTCGCCAAAACCTTGGCAGTTCAAACGTCCAACGAGGAGGAACCGTATCTTATCTGGACCGGCCTGGAGTGGTTTCGGTGCAGTCGGTGAACTTGGACCCCTCGTCAATGACGCCAAACCAAACCTGGGGTTCGCGGAATCCGTGGCGCTATGACGACATACGCAAATAAGTCGGTTTGAGCAAGATTAACGTTCCAAATGTCAACAGGAAATCTTAAAAAAAAAAAAAAAAAGGACAAATAAATAAATAGATTTTTCTTGAGATCTTGAGACTTCCAAGGACATTTTCAAGGAATTATTTCCAAAAATTAAAAACGAATAGAACCCCATGATGGAGTTAAGTCCATAGTTTTATTATAAATAAATTGCTTATCGGAATACCATAGGCGAAAGCTTTTGAAAAACGCATCTGGAAATAATGGATTTTAAGCGAATTTGCCATAATTTTTTTTTAGAAATATTAACATTGATTATTAAATTTAAAAAATATGAATGTTTTCAACCTTGAAGGGCAGGATTGGGGCACCGTACGGAATACTAGATTACAAATAATGAATCTTAGAGTTTTTCCAATAGTTTCGAAAATGTTAATGAAGACTAGAACGCTTTGAAAATCATTGCCAGAAATTGTTTTTGGTGAATTTTTTCTTAAAATATTACATTTTTTTTTTGAAATATTAACAGAGAAGTGAACACTAAAAATTGCGATTCACCTCTCCTGACAATAACAGGATTAAAAAACAAACAAACTGCATTTCTGTGGAATTTCAAATGAGTGCCGAGAGATAAATTTTTTTGGAAAATCAGATAAGAAATTTCAATTGTTACAAAATTTTAAACATGTTCAAAACGTCTTTGATTTCTTTCAATTTTTACCTGAAGTGATCGCGAATGTTTCATCTCATGAGGTTTTTGTAAAAGGTATCGAAGTTTATTTGTAAAGTAATTAAGAATAAGGGAATGCAAAACTTACCATAATTTTCCTGATGACTTTTATCTTAAACACCGTCTACGTTTCCCTTCGTTCATAAAATGTTCATAAAATAAACAATCAAGATCAGCGTCATTTCGCAAATCCAATATGTCAGCGCGGAATGAATGCATTGGATCGAAGCAATACTTAGTCCAAATTTACAAGTTGCAGCTTGATGAAATTAAGACATCGATGGCAGGCCCACTTCGTAATACATACCAGAATTATTTTTTTATTATTTTAGCAGCACATTTCTTAATCTGTCAGCACAAAAGCTATAATCGCCAGTCTGAACCAAGTTTCTTACACTATGAACAAGCGCGACGATGAGTAGAAATTAAAAAAAATTGCTTTACCATTTATAAAGCTAATCGTTCGTTACCGGCCCTTTCGCTACCCTTAATCGCCGATTTAGCAGCGTCACAGGTGCTGGTGTATAAAACTGATCAGGCTGGTCTCGTAATGTTCGCTGGCGTCCAAATGACGTAAACTGTGACGCTCGCGAGGGTAAATCTGCAATTTAAAACAACGGTTTTAGATTCGATTTGGAAATGAACAGAACGGTTTGCGCAAAAAGACGAACGACCAATTAATTTTCCTCGGCTAAATGTAGTTCTGTGGGGAGAAAAACACAAGAATTGGAGGTTAAGAATTAACTTTACCACAAAATTAGGAAGAGCTTTTAATTGACTACAACTGTAATTGTACTTTAGGTGAAAAAGAATGCTGAATAGAAAATTGCAAAGGTTCTGCACAAAATTATAAGTTGAGAATTAATTTTAGCCCAAAATTGAAGGTTCACAATTAAGCCACCAGTTTTTATCTGCTAAGTATGATTTTGTGGAAAAATACAAATTGTAAATTATTCAGCACAAATTTGGAGGTTAAGAATTAATTTTAGCACAAAATTGGAAGTTTAGAATTAATTTTAGCACAAAATTGGAGGTTAAGAAATAAGCAATGAGATTTAATTGACTACAATTGTAATTGTAGTTTTGGATCAAAAAAATACCGAATAGAAAATTGCAAATGTCATTGCACAAAATTACTGGTGAAGAATTATCTTTGGCACATAACTGGACGTCAAGAATTAAGCAACCAGTTTTAATCGGCTAATTGTTGTTTTGGTCAAAAAAGGTACGGATACAAAATTTCAGATATTATAGCACAAAACAGGGTTTTATCAGATCTTACCTGCAGTTGGTATGGCTTTCCGGCTTTCACTAGAGCATTTATTAGTTGACTGGTGTGCAAGAAATGCACATTTTCGTCGATGAGACCATGAATAATTAATAATCTGTTTTGTCTGGAAACGAATGCAGGAGAGTTAGAAACACGAGCCACGGTCCAATCGGCAATAAAAAATCGGACGAGGGGGCAAGAAGGCGAGCTCACTCGTTGGGAAAACTGTTGACGTATGTGAGCACGGAACCGGACGCGTAGCCGTTTTGGTTTAGGGCCGGCAGGTCCATGTACCTCTCGGTGTAGGCGGTGTCGTACAGATTCCACGACGTCACGGGTGCTCCTGCAATGGCGCACTGGGCAAAGAAAACATTTTCATTACTTTTTGGGGCCTCCGCTGTTTTTACTGAGAGTAATTAAAATCAACAAGGCGTTGATAAATTGTGAAACTTGTTTTTTTTTTACCTTGAAGACATCCGGTCGCTGAGCGAGCCCCATGAGGGTTAAATATCCACCGTAAGACCAGCCATGGATGGCCACTCTCGACAAGTCGATGTAGCCCGTCTCGTTGGCAACCTGCTGCAAGCCTTCGACTTGGTCGGCAATTTCAACCGTGCCCTAAAACGGATCGTAAACATCAGTCGTCGGCCAGCAACTTTACAGGATTTCATAAACAACCAAATTTATAACGACGGTTTTTCAGTAGTTTTTGACGGTGGCTTTACGATTTCCGACTCGACGCATTTTCCCAGACTGGAAACAAATCGCACATCGAGGAACAACGCTCCCATTTTAGAAACAAAATCAAACAAAATTTCCGAATGGATGGTCACAACCAGGCCTCAACTTACGACATGATTCCATAACACCCACAAATCCGCAAACTAAAAAAGTAACTCATAATAAAACTAGCTTACCATTCTACCTTTTATGTAGGATTCAAACTTAACGCCCCTGTGACGAGAGCCTCGGCTGTCGACTACGACGACGACGTATCCTCGAGCCGCAAGCATGTGCAGGCGTAAGTGCCTTAAGATACAAATCAATCAAAGAATCGGCCAAATCGATGTAACTTGACATTAGGGTCTATTCAAATCTCCACGCCTGCGATCAAACCTCATTCCTACCTCATTCCTTTGAAAGAGTTGTTGACGAGTTGAACCTCCGGTCCGCCGTACACGGATAAAATCGTGGGATATTTCTGACCAGAAATCATGTTGGGCGGGGTGAACACCATGCAGTACAGTTCTTCGCCAGTCGGCAAATTGTAGACGTAGAGTTCGGGCTTCCTGTAATTGTCGTCCGGTGCTGAGGAACGACGAACAAAACAACCATCAGAGTTAGCTTCAAATTAGGTCTCTTCACTTTGTGTAGTTAATTACGCGATCCGTTTCAATTTCAAAACGCTGCTAATTGTGGTTTACCGCAAAACTTTGCAACGGTGAAATTCAACTGTATTTTAAACCCAGTGTATCTGCGCTTTACACAAGAGCAACTTTTTTCAAGCAAACATTTTGCTGGAAACCACTCGTTAGACTTAAGCAATCGTACACGAAACACATTTAAGCAAACGAGCGTATCAATACGCGGTTTCAATAAAACCGCTGCAATATCCTCGATTACTAACGTATGAAAAGTCGAGGGGAAAAAAATCACGGAATTACCAGACGGTTCCAGTAAATAGCCGAGAGACGCAACGGTTATATCGTAAACATATTTGATGCAGGTAGGCCACTCCAGGGAGAACACTTCACAGACTGGTAGCTGAGAAATGTTACTGTAAACAGTAACAAAGCACGTACATTCCTAAAAGAAAAAAGAAGTACTTTTGTAGTCATCAGTAGAAACTTCCATTACTGGATAAACGCGGTAACTATAAACATAATCTTTAAGATCGTTTTTTGAACACAGTTAATATTTCTATTTAAGCATTTTTTTCTCCAGCATTCGAAGAATTTCGTGAGAAAAACGATAAACTCCAAAACCAACATCGGGGCTCACCTTATTGAGCACAACTGTGTGAGAAAACCCGCCCGCGGTGATTTGTTGAATTTCGTCGGGGGCATTTAAGGAGACTACGTATCTGAAAAACGAACAAAAACAAATTCAATAAGAAAATAAGATAATCAAACGCATTCACCGGCATTTTTTTTTCACTCACAAATGTTTTTCCAACGGACTCGTGCGCATTCCAGTAAAATATACGAGCAGGCGTTTTTCGTCCACCCAAATCTAAGAGACGAAAAAACAGCCCATTCGGCGTGAAAATTAGGAGCGAAACTCAAAAGATAAAAGAGTTACAAAAAATACGAAATGCCGAACCTGCTTTTCCAAAACTTCCCACTTGCCGCTAGTTAAAGCAACTTTCCTCGTGATTTTCAATTGGCACAACTCTGGAACGACAGTAACGAGAAAATTTTAAAAATCCACAACGGTAAATATCTAATATGGTACGAATCGTACTCTCGTAAAGCGTATTAATTTTCAGTATTAAGAATAAATTTGCTCAATTGAAATATTTGCCAATTTCAAAATTTCCCTTTTACTTGAAACAACAACGCAAAAAATTCAAAATCGAACGTAAATACTGTAATTCAGTAATTCAGAAAACTTCGTGAAAAATAATTGAGCCCGTTAATTAGAGGACCTACTATCGTGACTGTTCGCTATAGAAGCATCCTGATTGGCCCAAACATGATTCAGCTGTCCATCCTTGCTGTTCAATTCGGCCGTAATTAAGTACAATCGTCTAAACCCAGTCTCCTCGTCGGCCCAAATGAACGAGACGTGGGTTTCCGTTAACGGGAAAAAATGTAAAATGTCGTGAACCTAGGAGAATCGGAAAGTGGAGCTGCGGTTATTCCGAGTGACAGAATATCTCTTAAGGTCAAACCCTAGACCATATCGCACCAGAAATTTACGTAATTTTATGAAATCTCTATAGTTTTACCAAATATATGTACATTCGAACACTGTTGTAATGAGATCTCTGATACGACGAGCAAATTTTGGCACGTACATTATGCGAATTGGGGAAAAAAACCTTTTAATATTAATGTCAAATGATTTTATAACAACAAAAATCCAGATTAAATAAGAAACTGCGATATTCTTGAATCCGTTGCTAACGAGTCTTAAAACAAAATGATGGAAAAAACGGAAATGGACGAACATTAATCCACGCGTCAGGCCTCCTTTCTTGGATTAAAAGCATAACCGAAGAAGAGCACGACGACATCCGTTCAGAGCCGTTAGGATTCTCCGGGACGACGAATTCCGACAACGGAATTAAGATCAGCTCTAAATGGATCTGCCGACGATCCAAACATTGCACCCATATGCTAAACGAGGGATGAATTTTAACGTTAAACACGACGAAATATGTCATCCGCAAACACCGATCGAGAATCTCAATTCGAATTCGGAAATACAAACCGAAACGATGTCACGCGCAAAGTTAAGTTTGTATTTCCGCGCGATTAAAAATCAAAATCCCAACAACGAATTCGTTTGCGAGTATTTCTTACTAGTTTCCTTCTGGCGTCCATCCAACACGTATTAAATATTCCAACCACGAGCACAAGGAATCCAAGGGCTCGCGCAGCTGGAGGTGCGTGACGTCCATAAACTGAACAAAAGAGTAACGGAAGTATGATGGTTAAGCGACACATCGAGGGAAAGTCGGTCGAAAACGTCTCGGCTTACCTCTCCCACATCACTAATTTTAAACTGGATCATTTTTAAAGTGGATTTTGCATTCGGAGTTCCTGAAATCAAACATCGCGAAATTAAGAAACGAAAACAAAACAGCGGAATACGGTATTCGCCGTCACATTACCTGCTCTAGGAAACCTAAATTCTTCTACGGCTGGATCGTCACTACTTTGCGATACAAAAGATAAAATTTCTACGTCACTTTCATCTACTTCTTCATATAAAATCCTATAAATACCATCTGGAAAGCCAATCGAGTAACGGACAACATTATTGAGGATAATTCGGACGAATGTTTAAGAGCTATAAATTTATGAAGCGCGGCTACTAAGTGCTTTCGGGGTAGATTTACGAAAATTTTACCTATTTATAAATCTTTTCTTATCCATTCTTTATCAAAAACACAGCAAAAATATTTTGAAAAATTAACTTCCACATGCCCTTGCGATCCCTTCTATTTTAAGACGCACCCAACTTTTATCACAATTTTTTGTTGCATTAAAAATGCTTCTTGTAATCGAGCAAATAAAGTATGCAAGAAAAATACCAATTGAATTGATATCGTACCGCGATGGTCAATATTTACCTCTAGACGTGGGCTGCCACCACACTCCCGAATAGCGGTGAAATTCTTCCTGAGTTACGTATGCAGGTAATCCGGCACATTTGGGATCTTCGGCTAGACTTTTGAATCCTGAAAGGTAGAGTGCCAACATGAGCGAAAATGAGGTGGAGCCGCAATGAGGTAGAAACAGTGACAACCAAACCCACCTTTATGGACCACGGTCAGCCTCTGTTCGCGACTGAAGCCCGTGTGTTGCACCCAGATGTCTCCGTTACAAACGTATGCGACTAGGTCAGGATTACAGGGACAGATCTGGGGATTGAGCCTGGCCCCCATGCACATCATCTTCAACTCCAGGGGGAAATGCGGCGTCATCTAGCGCAGGACATTAATGCAGAAACAACGCATCAAAACTACGGTTAAAAGACAAAAACTAAACCCATAACTAGCATAAACATGCCGGAAGAATGTGCATTTCCAGGGCAATACCGATGTGCGTAATATTAGGAATTTTGGAGATTTCAACAAATTTTCCGAGCGCTTTTTGGTTTGCTCGTTAATTATTCTGGGGAGTAAATAAAAAGATTCAAAATCTTTTCGTTGCTTCAGAAATACGTTAAAGCGATAGTGGATTTATCTTTGTAATCCCATATTTTCAACTTTTTCATTATCTGTAATTTCCTTTATAAATTCTTCGATCATCAAAAAAAAAACATGCATCATGCCTAGGGCGAAATTTCACAAAATTTTAAGACTGCATGTGGTTTAAGAATAGCATCAACTTTCTATTTATCCCAAAAGTAAACATAAAAAGGACTTCACCACATGGGATAATGATAGTTTTGAATGGTTTTAAAGGCAATTTTAAACTGCTTCAAGAAAACAAATTGACTCTCAATAACAAAATAAGCAAAAAGTTAATTTTCGGAATACGATTGCGTCCCCTTCAACCTACCACGTGTCCACTGTCGTGGCAGGAAAACAGGCTGCCGCAGGCCTGAAAGATGAACTTTCCGCTTTCGAGGTGCAACTCGTACGACGTGATGCCGCCCCAGGTGACCAGGCGCTTGCGCTCCCACTGCAGCTGTTCCTCTTTGGAGACGACGCCCATATACGAATATATGTGGAAGGTGGATTCGAGCAGCGGGTGCCACGGGATGACGCGGTTCTCTGCCAATTCGGACACGTGCTGTGGAAGATCGACGTACATGAGGGTGGTCTCCCGGCTGCTGTTGTGCATGCTGAGGAAATAGAGCCGGGTCTTCAGGCCGGCGTCAGTCCGGATCGTGCGGAACGTGAAATTCGACGGCACTTTCTTGCATAGATTGGAGAACCTGTTGCGGATGTCGCGCACCGACAGCCGGATCTCCTGCCAGCTCATTTTCTCTGCTTTGAAACCCGGCAGGTGGTGAAGGGCGAGCTGCAATAGCGTCCAAGCCGATGCACATGCCACCACCGGTAGCAACAGAGGGGGCGACTGCTGCTGGAAATGAAAAATGAGAAGCGTTGAAATCAGGGGATGCGATGCGGCACTGTCACTTGTCGTGGCTACGAGCGCTTTGCCCATACAAATAAAAGCAAATCTGAATTGGTTTTCTCGAGAACGCTAGCATTCAGCCTTGGATGGGGGAATGAAATTGGGAAACGGTCTAAGGAGAGTCTTGAAGACAATAAGATAACACCGTGACAAACTTTTGCAAAATCGATTAGAAATTAGTAAGAATCCTACGCACTCTTGATCTTCGTTTGGCTTTATGCACTGACAGATTTCATGCCATAACTGAGAGAACACAAATGATACTTATTCTTACCAAATGGTGATACAGCCTCATCTAGCCATATCTTTGTGAAACCGCTAATACCCAGGTATATTAGAGTCCTCATGAGTTCAAGATTACTGCCTTAACATCAGGAAATTTCTAGCGCTACTCCTGTTGCAGATGACAGAAAACCCCAATTGAAAAGAAATGTTTACATTTTTACGGTGGAAAAACTACTGCTGGCATCAACTATGTACTTAAATCGTAATTGAAATAGTCCACTGGCACTTTGAACTTTCCTAACAAGCTCAATCTAAAAATATGAACCAATAAAAAAGCTACAGTTATTACAGCGGGCGTCGTGTCCTTGACAGCCTATTGCTCACATTCACACCAAGGTAAGCGGTAACTACATTTCATATGCTAATGCGAACCAAATCTCACCAACACACAAATATTAAACTAACCAATTCCCCTCCACACTCCATAATCAGCACACTTTCATGATCAGGTGACTGACAAATGGATTTAGCAACATGAAACAAGACTACCTTTGCGATTTAAACATATCAGATGACAACTTCCTACAATTATAACTAAAGTATTAGAAATCAATTTGGAATAAACAAATGTAGGATCATCCTCAATGCCTTTTAATAATCTAACCTGAATTAATTATGACCAATACTTGTTTAGATAATCCACATTTTAGTTTCAGCAGATTCTTGCATTTACGTTTACTTTCAGTAAAACGGGTAAGCATTGTTTAAATGTGATCCACCTTAATGAACATGTTATTAAGCTGAGGGATCCTGAAGCAAATATATAATTTATTTTTTCAATCTGAATAGATTTTAGTGAAAAAATACTGCATGCATCACCTTTTAAATTAAAAAAACTGATCAAGAATACGTCATTTACATCAAAATGCATGTACCAACAACGAATTCTGCACTGGAATTCAACATGTTACTTTTCCTTAAGTTATTTTCGTAAAAACATTTAATACAAATAGCAAAATTTCTTTATCATTTTATCAAAAGACATGAATTATGAGTTATATGTAACAGTGTCGATCTGCTAGTTGTTTACCTTGTTACTGAAATGTCTGAAAGCTGACTGCAGCTATAGAGTAAATTGCTAGAAAGGATGCTACACAGTGCCCATTGGCAATATTTTTTTGCAAAACTACAATGTTGAGGATGCACGTCCAGACAACGCAATGTTGGTGTTTTATGCAAACCAAACGTGTGGCTCTACTGAGATGGTTGCTGAAACTGGAATCCTGCATCACATTTTTGCTCATCTCATTTAGAAATTTGACGTGGAAAACAGCAATGTTTGTGAATGTTGTGACATTTGCAAACCTGAGATGTCACAACTCTGAACACTCACTATACAAACACATGTTACGATTTCACCCAAACATTCGATGCGATAAAACGGCATTACACCAGTTGCTGCAGAAAGCAATATAATACACTTGCGAGCAAAGAAATCGGCCCTTCTAACGACATTCAAAAACATTTTGATCCTCGATTAGATATCCAATTTATCACCAGAAAGGCTCGTTTTGTAAACAATTTATTGCTCTTTAAAATGCACCTAATTCGACCTAAAATTACTCATCAATTCTAATATGAAACGCCTTAAAACAGCAGTAAATTAATATTTTTTTCACTGTCACTGTGAAAGAGTTTATGCAGGGAATACAATGTCCTGAGATTAAGAGTTGCAAAGATCATTTTTAGCATAACTTGTTCGAAGCACGATACGTTTTCTGTACAATTGGTGCAATTTTATAGCAGACTATTCCACTGCTCAATTCAAGAGAAATTTCAGTCAATTGAGGTGCATTTGGAAGTGTTTTTGAATCATCCACAAAACGATTTATTTCGATTTCAAATTGGATATCCGTAGTTGAACAAAACGCATTTATATTTTCATACTTTTAGGTGAGCCAATTTATCTGCTCGCAAGTGTAAATGCTGAATAACAAACAGCCCTGGGTAAAACTCAAGTTTGAAATGCAATAACTTCGCTGGGCATGCAACCTTTGGCATTGCAGAGTTCCCAGGCTCATTAACACCCACTACAGGTGCGAACAACCTGATGAAAAAAACATTTCGACTTGAATCGATGTGAAAGCCACGAAGAACTAAAAGAATACCTTACCAAGGCGAAGGATTTTTACCTGATTTTTATGGGCAACGTTTGAGGGCCATATCAATTTCGTTCTTTTGTTCAGCTGGCTTTTAAATGTGGACTCCCGTACGCACTCGGAAAAGCCGAAAGGGTTGCACTCACGCTGCGGTGATCCCGGCTCCTTTTATTATCAGTCCATAATTGGGCAGATCATTTTTTGAAATGCCTCGCAGCTCGCAAAAAACGCCGGAAAAATTCTCCAGAGGACTGAACCAGATGAGAGGATATTTGAGGTCAATGTGCCATTTACCACTGTGGTCTAACCTGAAAAGACATTTCTATTTGCATCAATAATGCTAAACGGGAAAAACGCAAGACTTAAAACGCGTCTGAAAAACACCGGATTTCACCATCACCCTTTTTTTCTCCTCTCAGTTTTGTTTTGTCTTCAAGCAGATTTAATCTGGGGTTTTTTTTATCCTGAAAAACAAACAATCGAAACTTACGATAGGGAATTTTCAAGAACAAGTGCCGTTTTGCGCTTTGCACCTGAGCCTACCTTCAAATCGTTTCATACCTTGTCTTAGGCGGTTCCCTTGTTATCCCTGCATTTTTTTCAATTATTTATCAATTTTTATTTATTTATTTTTTTGTTATCAACAACTTTGATTTATCTTTCGTCCTGAAATATTGACAGTCGAAACGCGTGACGGGGAATTTTAAAAAACGATTGCCTGTTTTGCACCTTAGCCTTTGACGATTTCGTTTTATACTTCATCTTAGACGAATCCAGTGTTACAACTTGCAGAAGATGGCATTATTTTCAATTAATTTCGGTTTATTATTATAATGTTAAGTGATTAATTTCTCGTGAATAACGTGTTCGTGTTCGCTATTATCGTAAATAGAATCGTGGTTGTAAGCCGCTTACCTCTTAAAGGGTCTTAAAGAGAGGCTTTAAGTTATTGTCTGCTAATGCTGGTCTTGTAGTAAACAATTGGAATCCTCCATTCGAATCAGATCCATTTCTGGTATGTAAATCTGCTTATTATTATTAAATATACAGGTTTTAAGCGTGTTAGCTAAAGACTATCGATAGTTAAACGCAGGTACTTAAAACCTACGTTGCTCGAATTAAGAAAGTTGGTTTCGGTTGGTCGAGGCGGTGAAGAACCGGTGAGAACAACTGTCACTTTCGGCTGATCGACAAGCAAAAGGATTGTTTGGTTAGCACTGACAATTGACAAGCTTTTTTTTAAAAAAAAATTGCTCCTAGATAATGGCAGCTACCAGAGATCGTCGCAACAATGCCGGAAACAGGATGTCACATTTGCTGGACGGTGAAGAGGAAGACGACTTTTATAAAAGCACGTATGGTGGCTTCAATGAGGTTGGTTTGGAGTCACAAGAGCTTGTTAAATTAATGTTGTTAACCGATTTTGTGGAGGATGATGCAATATTTCGACACACTCTTGCTATCCCGCAGGAAGAAGGAGACGACGAATACAAATCCGAGGAGGAAGAATCCGATGAAGTCGACACAGATTTCAGCATTGACGAAGACGACGAAGTGGTTAGCGACCAGGACGACGATGAGCCGAAGCGCAAGCGGACAAGGGCATTTGTGTCCACCAAGGCTTACAAAGCGAGTTTCAAAACCTTCACTTTTCTCCAGGAAACTATTGATATTTTGCAGAAATCAAAACTGAATATTTCGGGTTTCAGGAGCCGAAGAAGCCATCGACTCGAGAATCGAAAGAGCCGAAGACGAGAACCGAAAAGAAAGAGCTGCAGCCAGACTCGTCTTCAATTGGTGTTTATTTCATTTTTGGATTTTAATTAAGTCCTGCATAAATAACGGGGTTCGTGCACACAGTCTGGCAACGTCAAGAAAAATTCGGTTTTGGTGCAGAAGTCGGGGAAAACCTTTATATCCACTGAATTTAAAGAGGGACTTCCAATGGATTTATAATTAATATTTTCGTTTATTTTAGTGATAAAAGTGCGACTTCTCAGAAATAAAACTAGAAAAAAAATTGCAAGAAATAATTAATAGCTACAAAAAAAAACAATTTGCTATTAATAATCCTTATATTTTTGTAACAATGTTTTGGGGAAGACAAATTTATTTGGGTTGTTCAGGGAAATGATTTCTCAAAATTTTAGCACAAACCCTGAATAAGACGGTCCGGACTAATCGTGTTGTTTCTCGGCATCGCAGAGCGCAAATCGATCCGCAGATCGACCAAACTGAAATCCGAAGCGACCGAACGCCGGTTGCAGGAACGCGAGGAGCTCTCCAAACAGACAAAAAAGCGGCCCGCGAACGAATATCATCGTTACTCGCAGGAAGAGCTGCTGATTGAAGCTAAAATAACCGAAAAGAAAAACTTGAAATCTCTAGGTAGGTTACGTACGCTCTTATGGCTGAGCCAAAAGGATGTCCTTCGAGCAAAAAATAAAAACATTCGCACATTTTTTGCTTCAAATACTTCTTAATTGCTAAACTCGAAAGTATCCATTTTATTTACAACAAATTTAATAAGTTTGAAGATCAAAACAAATGTTGAAAAAGTGAAAACTGGTTTAAATTGTATCAGAACGTTTTTTGTCGTTTTTTGTTTGTTAAATAAACAGCATTTTAAAATAATAAAACAATTATGCTGCTCTTAATTAATGTGTAATTTTTCGGCTTTTGGTTCCGCTTTAATGCAGATAAGATGCTTCCTCTTCTTCCTCAGTTTTAATAACCATGCACGCTCTTTCGTTGCCCGTAGAATCTTACCAACGGTTGGAGCTGGAAAGAAAGAAAACCCGTATCATTAAACAGACCTACAAAGGACCAATTATTCGCTACCACTCGGTGTCCATGCCCTTGATAGAGGAATTGCCGAGCGAGCATGAAAAGATCAACGTGGTAGATGATACGTAAGTAGAAACAAGTTTTGGATCACACTTCTGGCACACTCGGCAAAGCCGTGACAGTCGCTGATCACGGCATTTTCTTTGAATTCCAGCAAGGAAACGCCAATGGAAAATCCCGACAATGGCGACAAGCAAGCCGCCGCGGCCGAACGTTGCTCCAGGAACTTCATTACCTTCACAGACGAGAGGATATTCCGCGAATACTTCACCAACGTCAAGCCCAAAATTCCCCAGCGCAACGTGTGCCCCATCACGAGGATGCCGGCCAGGTACTTCGACCCCGTGACGCAGATGGCCTACGCCAATTTGCAGGCGTTCAAAGTGCTGCGGGAGGCCTACTACCAGCAGCTGGAGCAAAAAGGAGATAAGAAGCAAGCGGACGTGGCGCTGTGGATCGACTGGAGGAAAAAGTTCAAAGCCATGCAACTCCAGCTAAAGCAAGAGCAAATTCAGTCGGGAATAGCGACGGTCACCCCTTCGCATTTTCAGCAAATCCCCTTTCCGAAAGTGCCGGTTTAAGAAGTGCTTCTGGTGTATTTAAATTGGTTGATTGTGTACATAAAACTGTTTCTTACGCAAAAACTGCCAGTCTGGTTGAGTCGTTGTGGAAGATATCCTCGGAAGGAGATTTGGAAGTAAAATATAAGCAATGATAAGAATTGATGTTCTAGTTTTTCTCAAAACTAACTTTCCCCCAGCAGATGGTAACAATATTCATATTATGTCAGGGTGGCAAACAAGTCTTAAATGTACTAAAAAAAGTCCTAAAACTGCTTTACAATTCAACATTAAAACCGTTATAAATGTTTCAAATTATTACAAAACCCTGTGTATTGTGTTTGACAACACAATACAATTTATTAAATTATTATTAAATGTTTATTATTAATGAATTTATTAAATGCAGAAGTTGCCCTGTCCAAAAGAATAATCTTGTATTATTGTATCCTAAAAGTATTACAATTTGGAAACTAAATTTCAACTCTTGGAAATTGTTTGCCACCCTGTTGTGTGAAATGGGAACTTATGCATTATATAGTTTTTTCCTTTCCTGAAAAGCTGATTTGTTGGCGCATAGTAAGTTATGGTTTGGCACCCTTCATTTATCGATGAACTTTTTTTTCAGCTGTGGTACTTAAAAGTTACATGAAGGACTCAAAAAAGTGAAGAAAGGCGTTTCTTACACCTCTCGTACTTCTCAAGTACTTTCCAAACCACGCGCATGCCTACCACTGATGGCGCCAGTGCATAACTTGAGAATGAAATTAACGAGGCTTTTGGCACCGTCTGGTAGTTTCGTCCGACACAAAAATAGATTTAATTTTTTTTTTAGAAAAAAAATTTAAATGTTTCAGATGCTAAGTCGGGGACTGGAATAGGAAGTGCTTTATTAGCGACGATGGACGAGAATGTTTGCTCCAGAAATAATCCAAAATGAGGTCGAGAAATTGGTGCTTGATAATACAACTACTCACATGTACATGTACAATATTTCCGAAAAATCATCCGTAATATTTTTTTAAAAATATCCTTAATGCAGAAATAGTTTTTTCAAGGTGCTTAACTTTGTGAAATTAAGCAAATACATGTATAAACAATTGATTAAAAAGCTATTTAAAGAATTATACATGAAATATGCAAAAAAGAATTTATGCTTGAATATCTGAATTAGATATGGTGCACAAAATCTTACAGGATACAAAATGAACTACTTAGTTAGATGTTCCAAATTGTTTTAAACATGACTTAAACGTGATTCATAACATTATTAACAATATTTTGACTATTAGTTTGAAATTCTATATGCCTAAATTTTATTATCATACGTTTCATAATTGAATTTTCCAAATTTGACTATCGTGTGCTAAATCGTTAACCAGTAATTCAAAAATCTCGTGAAATACATTTTGTTGAAAACCGGAAGTTGTTTCTTCTTCTAATATTTCACACATTTTGGAATCTTACGTTTTACCAAATTTAGCGACTATCACTCATTTAATTTAACAAAAAAAATTAAGTTTTAAACTTATGAAATTTGTTGTCCAAAACCAAATCGAAAAGTTACAATTACTGATTTTTCATTAAATAAGAAAATTCCAAACACAAATTTAAGCCAAAAAAAAAAATTATATCATCCTTCCCACCTCACAAACAACCTTGATATACTAAACTGATAACGATGGATAATGGTTCCAAAATAAAGATAAAATATCGAGAGGTCATGTGTACCTAGCTTTTTGTGTACAATTTATAAACTTGATAATTCCCGAATGGGGAGGTTATTGATCAGCGCACAGATCAGCGTGACATAATTTAAAAGCGTTACATGGAGTGGGGCCTTCAATTAGCATAACATAATTTATGGACAGCCCTAAACGGGGGTCTTTTGTCATACATAAATTATCAACGAAAATTTAAAAAATGATCAATAAATCAACATTTTATGGGACAAGATAACTACATAACATCATATATTATATACAAGCTCTGCTATGCAGCCGTTCTTTCTACAGCGTTTCGTTATAACGTCCTTTTTTGTTTTTTCATACGTGTTTCTGATTGTTTTCGAATGCCATTCGGAACGTATCCTATGTCATTTATATGTTTGTATGTAAAAACATGTTTCGTTATACGGCGTTTCACTTTACAGCCAATTTTCCAGGAGCCTATCAATTCATAGAAGGATACTAACTTTATTCATGTCCACCTCATCAAGGGTTGCTTTTAAGTAGACATTATTGGCTGGCATTTACAACTTTATGCTTTGGCACACCTTTTTTTAGTTCAAAGAACAGTCCAAACAACAGGAACTCCTAATCAACAGGTGCTAATCAACCCTATCTCGTCCTTCAACCTTTGCACTTGGCCCTTCTCTCTCAATAAAGTACAAAAGCATTTTGTTCAAATGCAAAAATTAAAAAAAACTTATCTGAGAAACTTATTACCACACTCCTGGTAGTCTTAAAGTTCACTTCAACGGTGTCTGAGGCTTAGCTATGATCAATCAAACAGGTAGCATTTCATTTCCTTCATTGATTATTGATATTTGAAGAGTGCCAAACCATAAGGTTTCAAGCGCCAGACCCTCCTGCGCCCCTCGATTCCCCTCGCTGACGTTTTAAAATAATTTTTGCGGACCTGACAGCAAAACCTTGGTAAGGTGGACACGAATAAAGTTACTCAATTTCGGCCCCTTATCACAACGTCAAGTGTTCCTAAAAACATGCTTCAGAATTAAGTATTAAATGTAGACTTAATTTATTCTTAATATATATATATATGTATAAATTTTTTTTCCACAGTCCAAATTTCTGTAAATGAAACATCATTTTTGGGCGTTGTGTTTCATGTCGGCTGACAATTGCGATCTATCTTACGAAATATTTTGGGTTGGGAACTGATATTACAATCAGATTAATTGCAATGCGGTTCGATGCAACTGCATGAGTTGCAACTAATTCAAATTTATTTAAAAACCACTAGGATGTTTTTCTAAGTGATAACAAATCGTTTTTCTATTGAAGGTTTCCATTTACAAATACACGTATTGCTTCAGTTCCTGAACTGAACTAAAATAAAAAAGGAGTGGCAAACCATAAGGTCGTAAGTGCCAGACAATACCGTCTATTTCAAAGCAACTCTTGATGGGGTGGACATGAACAAAGCTTTTTAGACGAAACCACGTCAGTGTTACGAAAAATAAAAACGGTTCGGAAGCTTTAATAACCTGTTTTTAAAACCTGCATTCCTTCGTCATATTTGAAGGATGCCAAACCATAAATTCTTAAGTGCTTAACTGAGAAAAATTTGACAAAAAGAATTGTCCTGAAATGCTTGTTTTTATTTGGCACTTGATACGTTACGGTTTGTCACATTTCAAACTTGTGCCGCTCTACTTTCCAAGAGATAAGAGGGTGTTATGAACGTTTATTGGGTGAACAGTGCGTGGGAAAATGAGAAAAATTCGACAAGAACAATTGTCCTGAAAAGATTATTTTTTGGCACTTGATACGTTATAGTTTAGCATCCTTCAAATGTGTCCTGCCCTACTTCCCACGAGAGAAGAGGGTGTTTTGAGCGTTTATATAAAGTGCAATCCGTGTGGCACATACGACTTTATGAAAAAAAATCGGCAAAAACAATTGTCCTGAAATGCTTAGTTTTCTAGGCACTTGATACGTTATGGTATCCGTCAAATGTGTTCCTTCCCACGTGCTACGAGAGACGATTGTGTCCCGAACGTTTAATGGGGGTGCAACACGAGTGGCACATACGACTTTATGGGGGGGGGGAGGTGGAAAATTCGGCAACACTTGACACGTTACGGATTATCACCCTTCAAATGCTGCCTTACTCCGCACGTGAGAAGAGGGTGCAACACGTGGTGGCACATACGACCTTACGAAATACTTTTTTTTTAAATCCGCCAAAAACGACCTTTTTAGTCAATTTTTCGTGACTCGACGTTTGGCACTTAGTAACTTATGGTTCGGCATTTCAAATACACACGATAAAATCCCAATCTAAGGTCACAAACCCCTTGAAATCTAATCTCCGACGTCCTTCACGTCGGCTCTTCACATGAAATGGGACTCAAATCTCAGATTGATATTCCTCAAGTGCACTCAGACGGCCCCATCAACAAGTGTCAAATTTCCGCCGCCAGGGGGCGCCAGTGGAGCGAAAGGGCTCTTTATAACGAAGTTGGCAATCAATAAGAGATGTGGGCTGAAAACCTTTTCACCAGTTAAAAAAACTGGCATTTTGCCTACCATGAACTGGGGGACTGGCATTCATTCGTTAAGATTTCTCCGTTTAGTTCGGACGCTTTTAATTGTTCTCCTATCGAATTTTATCGAATGATTTGAAAGAGTTTTTATCAGCGTTTGTGACGATGACACGTTCGTTGCCTGGCCGATCTAATCAACGCAGAAATTTACAGCCCAAATCGAGCTTTAATCTGATCCAGTTTCAAACCAGAGACTGAGGTGTCGTCGTTTTTAACTGGCGAAAAATGAGGCAATTACGCTTAGTTTTTAAGCTAACGGCCGATTAACAGCCATGAAGAAGAACCGCCTGACGGGAGTAATAGCGTGGCGGAGGTGCAGGGTGAGTAACCCCCCACTTTAACGAATGATTTAATCGACGATTAACGCCTCTTGTAAGTGCTTACTGTTGCGGTTTTAGGCTGTAATTTAAGCTACGATTAAGTGATTCGCGTTTTAAACGCCGATTAAGATATGCTAACATATTGCTTAATCGAAGTTAAATTATTGTTTAAATGGCGTTGTTTTAAGAATGATCAATCTGGGCTTTTTAAAAAAAAGATAATTAAGCTACGATTAAGTAATTCGCATTTAAGCAATGATTAAACTCCGATTTAGTAATTTTGTGTTTTAAACAATTTAGCTACGATTGAGTAATTTTTTGTCTGAAGCAATAATTAAGCTTCGATTAAGTTATTTGTATTTGAAGTAATAATTATAAGTACGATTAAGTTATCTGTGTTTTTAAAAATAGTTAAACTCCGATTCAATAATTCGGCTTTTAAAGTATTTTTAAGCTAGATTACGTAATTTGGGATCCAGGCAATAATTAAGCTACTTTTAAGTTGATTTATTTCAATTTTGGCTACTCCATTTTTTAATAATCTATTCCAAAAAAAAATATTATCACTATTAATATTGTTTATTTTTATGGAAATATTTGTCAGTGCTGAACAGATGCTTTTAAGATTTAATAATACCAAAACCTCTTGAATGTACATTCTAAATTTCATAAAGATATGAAATTAATCATCAAAATATTAATAATATATTTTAAATTTTGACTCAAATCTCTTTATCATGGGATGATTCTGATAGTTGCCAAAATTTTATAAATTTGTAAAAAATTTAAACTTTCGTTATTTAAAGGCCAATACTGATCTACGGTAACATTTTGAAAAAATACTTCCATATTTCAATATTTTTACTGAATTTCTTCCAATATTTCGTCCTAACACCAAAATTGAACATTATTCTGATGCTTTCTTAAAATATTAGGATAAGGCCAATAAAATCACAACGTTAAAATATATATTCCTTACTTACAAAATACATGTTTATTTTATATGTATATTTTTTTAAATTGCTTCTAAATATTTCGTCGATTCTGATAAACACCAACCTTAAAAATATACATTAAAATTACGTCCTCCGATAACTGCCAAAAATTTTAAAACTATTTAGGCTGATTTAGATAATTCCCAAAATTTACGACACCAATTAAGCTTCTAGCAGACATGCAAAATCTCAAAAACTGAATATTTTACAACAAAATAAGTCTATTTCAAACAGAAACTGAAAAGATAAAACCTTGATTAGCAGACGCGCATTGCTTATTTACCCCTCATTTTTACGACTTTTTTTTTCTGTCAATAAAATTTGCGTTAAAACTGTCGTAAATTCACGATAAACGTAAAACAAAAGATAAACAACGTCGTCCGGAAGCTAAAAAACAAGAGTAAAAAGCACGAAGGTTACAATGGAACATAAAAAGCCAGAAAATAATTAAGCGTAAAAGAATGGATATCTGTAAAACCCTAATTTTACGTCATAATCCTGGTGCACATCCGCCCATTTGGCCATTAATTCGAGTAGGAAACTACCTGTGCATTTTTTGGCAGAATAATGAAAGAAAAATCCATATTAGGGTTGATAGAAAAATATTGCCTCTCAGAGATCTTGGGCGGAACCACGTTCTAGGACGACAATAAAAATGAAAATAATGCTAACAAAAGTGAAATTAGGAAACCTACCAAAACCAGAGCTGCTTTTTTTTTTTGGCCAGTGAGAACCCATCGCCATTATTTGAATTTTGGACAAATTCCCACTTAATGACGTCCATGGACGGATGCCATGACATTCAATTTCGGTGTTTCTACATCACGTTTCTGTCAATCATTCAGAAAATCACGAAAATCAGCTGTTTATCCAAGAGGGACACTTGATATTTATACCTATATTGTGTTTTAGTTCATAAATAATTTAAGTTCAACAATTAATTATTTTCGTCAAAAGAAAGCATTGTGTTCGACCTCTAATGAATATACAAAAAAATGAAAACGTGATCAAGGGTTCGCATACAATTTCTCGAATTAACTTCAACGAAACGCGGAATAATACAGATTTAATTTGGCTCCAATTTTTGTTTTATTTTCAGAGTTCAAGAGCCAAATACGTTTTGATATTCATAGCCGCGGCCATATTTTTTTCCACTTTTTTCTCCAGCATAATCCACGAAATCGCATTCAATCCGATAACGGAAATAAGGTAACGAAATTGAAATGTGAATCATCTTTTTCTTGGTTTTCATTTTAGTTAGTCCTGTGATTTTTAAAAAAAAATTAAGATGACACAGGGATAACTTGATTAAAAACTTAAATTAGTTGGTTTAATTTAAAAAATGGGTTTTTGGGCTGATTTAAAGCCACAATCATTTGATAACAAAAGGGTAAATTTGGTCATTTTGAAATAGTTTTTTTTTTCCTTTTATGTGTGTCTATGGTTACCTCATTGCGCCTTTTCGATTTGGACGGCTAGAACGTCAACTTTATGACGTCAAAATCAATTGGTTTTTTTCAAAGCTAGAATGCACTGTTAAAACAGCTTAAACCTTTTAAAATCATGGTATCTTTGAAAAAAGTCGAAATTTTACGATGAATTTCAAATTTTAACGTAAAACACGCTGCTAATCGGATGGACCAGTAGAATGCAAGAGCTTGATTTTACGATTAATCTTTCCTGTCCCATGACTCATATTCCATCTATTGGGCATTGTATGGTTTTCTATATGCTGGAACTCATAATCAATAAGCCGAACATCTCTGATTGGTTTTGGCTGAGAATATCCCAGTTTTGAAAAGAACATCGTTCGTGGCATCACGTGCTCGGCTCGTTGCTAGGGACGCCAGCCGGTTGCCACCCTGATTGCGTTCTATTTTTCGGAATTCGAATGTTCTTCACTGTAGAACACCGCCATTGCAGTTTACTGTTCAGCCAGAAACTTCTCTAGTTTAACTGTTCACTTATCTTAAAAAAAACATTTACAAATCTTTATATACTCACTCGTTTAACTACTGAGTACTTACCTGTAGTCAGTAGAATTCATCAGTTTTTCTAGGATGAAAATTCCTCCGCTTGGAAGACCGGACCAGAGCATACCCGTACACCACAACATCCAGTGTACGTACAGTATCTACAACATTTTTCTTCTTTTTTCATTTTTTCCAAAGATATTCGTTGCATCCCGGAAACGCCTCGTTGTATCCGCCGCAGAACGTGTTCTTCCTGAAGGTGCACAAGAGCGCCAGCAGCACCGTCCAGAATATTTTGATGCGCTACGGCCGCAGACACGACCTGAACTTCGTGCTGCCCTACATGGACAACTACCTGGGCCATCCAACGCCCTTCCACCCATCCATGGCACTTCCGGTGACCGAAAACTCTTCCTACAACATCTTCTGCCACCACACGCGCTTCGATGACGACTCTGTGCGCCGGACGATGCCTCCGGACGCTCTCTTCGTCACCATCCTGAGGGACCCAGTCGACCTCTTCGAATCTCTCTACTCTTACTTCGATCTGCAGGATTTCTTCGCCATGAACGTCACCCAATTCGCGTCCATGCCCAGCTGGTGGATCGCCACCTGCGACCGATCTTACTCCAGGATTGGCGTCAACCAGATGGCCTTCGACCTGGGCATGGACGACAAGGACTTCCAGGTAGCGAACTCACTAATTCGAGCCACACTTTCCAATGTCATTTCCACACTCTTGAGTGGAAAAAACACCCGCATCTTCGATGCGAAGTTATTGCCATGATAAAATTCGGCAAACTGCTGAAAAATTGAAAACAAATATGTTCTTACCGTATGATAATTAGTCAGTTTTTTACCAATTTTTTTCGATGGTATTTTTATTCAGTTTCGTCACTAAACACATGTTTGCTCTTTTCTTCCAATACATTTAACGATTTTTTGATGAGGATATCTCATGAACGGGCTGGATTATAATCTGGAAAGGGTTCCTTTTAGAAGTCACTAATTCTGTAAAATATTTAGGAATAGCTACCACAGACGATGTGCACTAGGGTATACATATTACTAAAATTACTGATTTGGCTAATCAACCCCGCATATTTGTTCAAAGAATTCCAAATGATAGATCTAAGCTAACAGAAATTCAGTTTGGCAATAATGATGGTGATCATCATGTTGAATAAAAAAAAGAATAACATAGGTTGATGGATTACACCCCTTGAATTGAATTAATACTAATCGATTAGTCTCTAATAATCGCCCTTCACTAATTGCAGAACGTCTTCGAGGTCAGCCACTTCCTGTCGCTGATCGATCGCAGCTTCGATCTGGTGATGATCGCCGAGCGCTTCGACGAGTCGCTCGTGTTGCTCAAGCACCTGCTCAAGATGGAGACGGAGGACGTAGTGTACTTTGAGCACAACCAGCGGATGCAGTCTGCAAAGGTCGCCCTGGGCACGGACGATCGGCGAAGGATCGCCGCAGCCAACCCGGCCGACCAGCGGATCTACGAGCACTTCGCTGCGCTCTTCGACCAGAAGGTAGCCGCCTTTGGCGAGCGACGCATGCGCCAAGAGGTGGCCGAACTGGCGGAGGTCAAGGACCGTTGGAGGACCGCGTGCGGCGCCGAACAGGTGGACAACGTGAAGATGGACGACGACGTCTTCAAGACGTTCAGCGACAAAGTGAGGGCAGTGAGGGTGGCCGAGGGGACCGACGACTTCTGCGAACAATTGGCCACCTCGGAAACGGCCTTCACTAGCCAGCTGCGCAGGCGGCATCTGCGCACGCACGGAAGTGGATGGCTCAACTTCCTCTACGCCGTTCGCTACTACCGGATGTGAAAAAATAACGGTGGCAAAAACTACGTTGAGACGGACTTACATGGGTCAATTTGGTCGTTCAACTCGGTTGAATCAATCAAATTGAAACGTTAATAGGAAATCAAACAAATTGATCAGCCAGGCTTCCAGTTGAAAAAAACTGTGATTTAGTCAAATTATATCATTGCCATTTAATTACTACTGTGCCGTTCGTGTGTGGGGTTAAGCAAACTCCGTTTTTATTGGATGCTATAATACCCACAGAATTTCACGTAGAGGTAAAACGGAAGTAGTGAAAACCAATCTACGCAAAGCGTCTTTTTCATGCTTTTGCAGCTAAGGTTTGCACCATGTAACTCACGTTAAAATTGATCGGCGATCAAATACATCGTATTCATTAATTAGATATTGAAGTAATCATCCATCGTTCGTGGGACAGTTATTTTCTATAAACGGCGTAATTATTGTCATAATAAAAGTTATTTTGAAGCTTTAAAAAAAAACAATTGCCAAACAATTTAAGCAATGCTAATTGAAGGGTGCCAAACCATGATGACGCAAACGTCATTACGTGACAATTAAATACACATTTACTCACAATTTTTGTACGAATTCTAGTTTAAGAGTTGACTTTCATGTAGATAGGCCTATTATGTCCTTAAGTGAAGTCGTTGCATAAGATTGCAAGAAGCCATGCGCAAAGGGAGGGGGTTGGGGCTATGGGGTGAACCAAACCATATGAAAACCATCCGGAAAAACATGTTTTAAAATTAAGTTTTAAATTCTGGACGTCAAAATGATGGAAACAATGCCATCAATGCGCTGCTGCCCTACACGCCACGAGAGAAAAGGGTGTTTTAAACGTGTATTGGGGTGCGATACGTGTGGCACATACGACTGTTTGGAAAAAGTGACTACCAAAAACACAATTGTTTCGCTATGTTTTAGTAATTCAACGTCAGTGGCGAACAACGTCAAAAAAGCTAAATAAATGCAGCGGATCGCACTCAGCTCTATTTGAAAAAGAAAAATTCATTAAACTTACCAGAATAAGAAGATGAAAAAATCCTTTCACAAAATCCACGTTAAAATTCCGAGCTCAGGTCCTTGGGTACCTGCACGTAGCGTTGAAGCAAAAGGTGACTGACTAATTACCATATTTTTGAAATTGACCTTGGACCATGACACAAAGCCAGTAATGCTGTCCAACAGCGTAGCAGGAATTCTGGGAAAATTTCGTCCTATTCCAAACCTTAGGTTAACCCATGGTTAACCTTATTCAATTATTGTTTTGCATACAGCAGTAATTTAAAGCTCGACACAGTTTAACAGGGTTGGTGCTAAAATTCACAAAATGGGAGTAACCATTACTAATACTCCTATTTTCCTAGACTGTTTCGACAGTGGAATGACTTGAGAGAAACTGGCACTCAAACTCTCAAAAAATGCTTTCACATTGCAAAAAATGCATAATATTATTTCAAATTTATTTACAAGCGTCGGATCGATAGTGACACCCATCAAAAACGCAGTCAGCAGACCAGTAAAGCAAAAGAAGTCTTTTTTTCTTCAGTTTTCAGTCGTTCCTTTCTGCATCGAATTCGGAAATTCCAGCTGAATATCCGGATGTCCTATTTCCTTGACCTCCATCCCCTTCGGCCCTTCCCCCCTTCCTCCCCGTCTGGCAGTGTCCAGTTTCCTCAAATCCCTGCCCCTCCCCCTCCATTCCCTGGGCGTCCTTTATGGATGACCCCTAAGGGAATATACCAATTAATAAGAAACTATTATTTCTTTGCAGCTCTAGGAATTTCTAGGCAATTGCATTGTTATCAGTAAAATAAACGAAATCATTAATATCTATAAACAATTCCTTAGCACTGACCACGTTCCATCGGAAGCGCCACTCAGAATTCTGAGAAAAATGGCAAAAATTCAAATCGCAAAACTATATACACAGTGCACACTAGTGTTAATCTGGGACATTGGTCCTTAGTGTAAGTGTGTAAGGGGAGCGTCCCTTACCCACGTGGGACCGGAATAAATAAGGCGAACTTTTGGATTCATTTCAGGGCAAAGTCCAAAAGTACCAGAGGCCAACCACCGAGGAAATGGTGAGTGTGATGACAGTGTTTTGCACTGCGATGGTGCTGGCTGCTCCCATGTGCAGGACGTTTTCGTTGAACGTGGGTTTGGTGACTCCAGGTGGAGCGCCGTTGTTGTTGTTGCTGGAGCTGCTCTTTCCGGTTCCGCCATTGCACAATGGGGTCGAACAGGCGTAGAAGTACGTCCGGTAGGTGTCGTCCTCTATGATGTTGTTCACGTAAATGGGATCGTCCTCGCAGCTGCGGTAGAAATTGAACACCTTTCCTAAGAAACGTCCAGAAAGCTAATTTAATGACAATAATTGAGATCCTAGAGCTAATTTAATGAGTTTAACTGACCTTAGAGCTAATTTAAAGAATTTAACTGACCTTAGAGCTAATTTAATATCTTTAATTGAGAACCTAGAGCTAATTTAATGAATTTATCTGACCTTATAGCTAATTTAATATCTTTAATTGAGATCCTAGAGCTAATTTAAAGAATTTAACTGACCTTAGAGCTAATTTAATATCTATAATTGAGAATCTAGAGCTAATTTCATGACTCAATTGCATCCATAGCAACCCTAGTGTTAATTTAATTACTTTAATTTAGAATAAAGATATAATTTAGTGACTTTAAAATGAGAAAGTAGAGCTAATTTAATACCTTTAATTGAGAGCGTAGAGATAATTTAATGACTTACTGACATTAGTATTTAAGCAGTCATTTCTGGACCACTTTTTTCAGAAACAGCACTTCGACTTATTAACTTCCCAAATTCCAGAAATCAATTTGTAAATCTAAATAATGATTCTGCGGGCAGTGATAAATGTTTGATTTCAAAATATTTTTAAATTGCATTATTTATCATAGATTTTTGTAATTTGAAAAATAAACTGATAAACCTATCATGTATTTTTTTGAATAGTGAAGGAATCGTCACTGGTCCCGATTTATAAATGAATAAAACTTTTAAAAAAATACCACAAATAATGGATCATTAATTTACTGAAATAAAATGAAATAAAAATGACAATTTCATTCCTGAAATTATGCGAAAAATGGCTTAAACTTTCGCTCACCATTGTTTTTGAACTCGACCCTCCTTAGTGTGCAATATTTCTTGTTGCAATTTGTTTCTCCTCCTACCACAGCTGACGGATTAAGTTCGCAGTCTGATTCTGCTACTGTCGCAGTACAAGTGTAGCATTTCAACAAAGCACTGGCTGAAATTTCGATTAAAAAAAAACAAAAAATAACAAACCTGAAATTTCCAATGTCAAACGTAACTAGATCTTATTTCCCTGAATCCCCGCAGGAGCCCGAAGTAAGCGGTTAGCGACCAGAGATAAAATCAGATTAAATAATTTTACCAGTACGTCACGAAAATTTGCGAGATTATTTGCCCTAAAAATCAATTAGAAAATTTACAGAAAAACGTCGTATTTGCTCGTTGGAAAATTAGTTATCAAAATCGGCCTTTACAAGACACAATACTGTTAGATGTTGTTTTCAAAAATTAAAACTATTTTCGATAAAAAAAACATAATTTGTTTATAGATCAAAATGTCATAAATGTTTTTTGTAGCATTTTTTTTTGTAAATTGATAGTTAAAGGAAATTATTGAAATAAGGAAAGTTTTATTTGCGGTTATAGGTCCCGGGACATTGATTTTTTTGGTTAATGTCTTTAAAAATTAATGTTTGTAGGGAATTCTAATGAAGACAAGATTTGCTCCAAAACGAAACTGCAAATACTGCATTTTAGTCAATTTTGTTTGTAAAATTTTGATAATGTTTCAAAAAGTATTTCTTTCACTTAAATAGCAACCTCGAATATTTCAATTCATTAACCTTTATATAAAAAAACATTATAATAAATGCTTGTATAGATATTACTGATCAGGGCAATATTTAAAAAAAAAACCGAAACAACAAATATTTTAGCTAATTGTTTCGTTAATTTTAACAACTTAAGAAACGCCAACAAGTACATTTTAAGCACAAGTTAATTTCAGGTTTTTTCCCTCTAATGAAAAGTTTAATGAAAACCTTTCTAATGTAACTTTTTAACGAAAACCTGGTTTCACCTAGGTTATTCAATATGGCGGATACAGAAAACTTTGTTTCAAGCAGTTCAAAGCAATCAACAAAACAAAAGCAACATTTTCGATAATCTCACCATTTTGAACCAAGACGAAAAGCAGGAAAATGACGCAGTATTTTGCGGCCATTTTTGTTATCGAGGCCTACCGATGAAACAGGATTTCAATTAGATGTCTACGTTTTCTGCAAAGACTGAACGTAAGTCCGAGCAAGAAATCAAGTCGGTTGTTCAGCCAACAATAAAAATACCTTCACGACTGCGCAACCACCTGATTAACTTATCATTAATCCAAAATCTAGAACCACAATTCACCAGAATAAGAATGCCGTCAGATAACACATAACTATTGGAAATTATGTTGACACATCAACGATAGCTTTTCGAGATAAGATTAACGATAATTTACAATTTATTTACCTTGTGCAATCATTACGATTTATCATTTTCGGAGATTTCCAGAAAGCATTTTTAACTCCAGCGCCATCTAGGGTGCAATTCCTTGAAAACGAAATGAGTAATTGGGGAAAAGAAATTGTTGGTACTTAAGTATTATTGTTTCTTTCAATTATTGGCATAATTACTCGTAGGATTTATTATTCCCTTAATTCCTGGAATGTTCACTAAATTACTAATTCGTGGAATTACTTATCTCCAAAAAGAAGTCGAGTAAATCATGATTCATTTCAGAACAGTCTTGAAAATAGTTTAATTGCAAAATAATAAATGTTCACGACACTTCTACTGAAACAACGACCACCTCCTGTTCCAGAGGCGCCACCTGGTAACAAGGCACAAACACATTTCATCTTTAGAAAAACAAACAAGATCACCATTTCACTAGAAAAAACATCTCTAAATTACCAAAATTGACCTCCAGTGACGTTTAAATAAACTCAAGCATCGGACAAACATACTTTCACTACAAGGTGTCCACGCTGCAATTAAAATCTGAGTTAATGTAAATAACATTCACAACAGAAAACATTTTAAAATTAGCACAAAAAAAAACGAAAAACAAATCAAGCCTGCTTTTGAAGTAATTTTAAAACTATGTGAACAAAACCGACTAAGTGCAAATATAAATCTCAGGAAATGCATACCTAAATGAACATTTTTGGAATACCTAATTTAATCGAGGTGCCCACATACAATGTCATAAAATTTTCAACAACTTTCCCCTAATATTTTTTAAAACAATTTTAGAACAATTTCTTTTATCAGTTTTAAACAGCTGCTTGCACATTAAAATACGTTTTTTATTTTATAATTTGAGAGTTTAAAAAATTCAGTATTTTCCAGAAATTTCCCAATAGATAACCAACTTGTTGTTCTTAACTTAACGAATTTTTAAGGACTTTAATGACCTGAACGACTCCTGGAGCCTAAGACGCATTGATATTCAATAACTTTTCCATGGAATTAAATTTTTTCAGTCATTAAAATATGCATTTTTAGCACTTTAAAAAATGCAAAAAAAAAAAAAAAAAACGTAGAAAACCAAACCAGAAGTTTTATGTCAACGCAGAAAAGTACAAAGCCAAGCACAAAGATGATCACTTTAAGAATCTTGATTTCTATTGGCACACTGCGACACCCTCTCTCCACCAAGAATACTGAAGCACATGGCAGTTGATATTTTAATCTATCATCAATATCAATCCATCGGAACAAAAAAAGCTCTCAAAAATAATTAAATCATGATTTGTAAATTTTTAGAAATACTTGCAACACATTAACGCCCTTTACTTGTTAGATCAAGAGCTTTCTCTTATGTCACTTCGTAAAACTAAACGTCGAATTTACAGATTTACAAGAAATTAAAAACCGAAGCAGTTTTGCGTTTCACATTTGATTTCGAGGTTTTTCCGGATTTGTCGAACATAAGGAAAATTTTAATTGTACGAACTTATCAGTTCCAAAACCTACGTTTTCAAATTGGTTCCGGACCGTTTTTCGAGAAATGTTGCTTTTGCCGGTGTCAGGCTTCAGGGCCGATTGAAAATTTGGGACCAAACCAAAATTTATCTCCGTAAACACGAGCAGAGATTCATCCCCACGCAAGAGCGTACGAGATTTCTTGAAGAAACCAACTTCTTTCCTCCTTTTTCACCTTCAGAAGTGCGTTTTCTGGTCTTTGACCAAATGTTTAGTCCTCCACTCGACACTCGGCCAGAAAGCATCCCCTCTCGGTTATCGCTGCGAATCCTTTTCTATGTCACAGCAGTTTGTTTCGGCGATCGCCAGAACCGGAAGTGCTCTGCGCCCCCGGGTGATAGATTTTAGTCGAGTCAAATCCTTACCATTTTGGCTCGTCGGCAAGTGCTATGTCTCAGCACGGACCCTTCCGGTCAGATCAGCTGCCGTCCTCGATCAGATCGTGCAAATCATGTTCGTACAACGCGATAAGACACATTATGGTGGCACCGAGAGAGATTCCCAAGGACTGGATCACGAACTTCGTCAACGGCGTGTCCCCCGTCTCGCAATTTAATTCAGGCATCTGCAATCGGAAATCTCGAATTAGTTTTGAGTTCGTTTTTGAGAAAAATCAAATCCTTCGCGGAACTTCGTCGTTGGAAACTAAAATCCATTTGAAAAAACAATCGATAACAATGCTCGCAGGGGATTCAACACTTATGGCATTACTTGAACTTGAACAAATTTATTTAAAGAAATAAGGGTTAGTTAAAGATAGTTTAAGGTTTGTACAGTCAGTTGGAATACTGGTTCATTTAATTAAAAAAAAAAACTAAGGCATTAAACTTGCTGTGATTTATAAGGGAAAATAACGAAATTTACAAATGTGGTGTTATTATTGGTTCCTTTTGCTACCGTAAAATCAGTTTATGAAATTAAATAAACTATCCAATAAAGGCAAGTTTTAATTTTTCAGATAATGAGGGTACGGTATATTTCAAACTAATGAATCGCAAGTACATTTTCTATCTAGAACTCGAGTTTTAACCATAGGCATCAAACGTTGGCTACAGAAATTACTCTAAAAAATAACGTTTATCATTCAGAACAGTGGTTTCCAACAATTTCTCGGTCGTGCACACCCACATACATTTTCCATAACAAATAACAGACTTAAATAACTAAAATATTAACTGTCAAAATAAACACAGAAATAAAACTTGGATTTTAATTTGATTTGGAAGTTCGTGTAGGAAAGCTGCTATTTACTTTTGTGTTTAACAGCCATCAATTATTTGGGTAGTAGATTAAAATTAATAAAAAAACCTTACCATATCTACTAACGCGATATAAATGAACATCCCAGCCGCGGCCGCAAACACCCACGAGTTTGCCGAATGGATGTTACCGATGGCCAAGCCGACGAGCATCCCCATGAAGCACAACACGGAGGACAGGCCGTTGTAGAGGAGCGCCTGCCGGGTGCCCATCCCGGCCTTGAGCAACAGGGCAAAATCACCTGCAATCGGACGAAATCAACAGTCAGAATACCAAAGATTAGTTATCCGGAGCACAGCCGCATCCTGCAAACGGTTACGACGAAGGCCAATTTGCGGTCGAGACTTGAACGCAAGACTTTGCGTGAGAATCCTACTTTGGCGGAGGTAGTCCTTAAACGAAACCACCGAGGTGGTAGAACCTTACATTCAAACCCACTTGTGGAACTCCGAGCAATTCCGTTCAGATCCATGCCATCGGTGTCATTTAAATTCAATTCAACTCAGGACCCTACTGTCAGCAAAGATTTGCCATGTTGCAGAGGGGTGTAAACCATCATGTTTTATTCGACATGATAGTCACTATCATCAATATCGAACTGAATTTCTGTCATCACGACGCCACCATCGATTTATGCCATCGCCTTTTTATGCATCTAAAATAAACTCACCTAATTCGTGCGGCAGCTCGTGGCAAAACACCGCGATGGAGGTGCTGAGACCGCCGGTGAGACTGCTGGCGAATGCGGCCCCGATGGCCATTCCGTCGCTGAAGTTGTGAAGTCCGTCTCCGGCAATGACCATCCAAGCGGTGGCCGAGGCAGTCCTGGGTACGTCGTGCATGTGCCTATGGCCGTGGCCGTGATGGTGGCCAGCGTGCATGCTGGGAAGGATGACCACGGATTCACTCGGGTCCTTACTGAGGCAAGCGCCTGGGGTTTTCCCCTTACTGCCACCGTTTTGCTGCTTTTCGCTGCCAAAAGCATTGCCGGTGGCCACTATTACGTCGGAGGTATTGTTCAGGCACTTGGTGGCCGCCAGGGTGCTTTCGTCTTCCTCAACGACATCGGCGCTAGGGGGCTTCTGAAAGCACGTGTGGTGGTCCTCATCAACGCAAGGGTCCGTGCTGCCAAGACCTTTTCAAAATAAAAAAAGCAGATGAACAAATACATCAACAGCAGTCTTACACCTTTCTTCAGGCGTTTTCTGGTTTCACACTTTCCACGCAATGCACAAAACCTTGGAAAATCACGATCAATAATACCTTGAAGGGTTTCTTCTTCGTGATGGCATCCGTAAGAGCTATAAGAGTATTTCGACAGCTTTTCCCCTACCATGTAATTAAGAGGGATCTTGGGCATCCGATCCTGGAAGTAATTGAGCAAAGTTTTACACACAATTTTATGAATAATTTTCCTAATATTTGAAGATCTAAGCTGAGGAAGGGAGACTGCTTATATGAGAACTTTTCAAAAATGTCGATTTGTGCCATCGTTTTATTGTGCATCTAAAATGAACAGAAAATTACTACCACAGAAGGGTATTGGTAGGTTCAAACGGTTTTACAGGAAATTTTAATCTGTTTCGAGGAAACAAATTGATACTAATTAATAAACCGAGTAAAAAGTTGATTTTATGAATAATTTTAGGTTTTCTTAAACCTGGGGTCCAATTCCGGGATACGGCATTGGTATGCTTGATTGTAGCTGTTCAAAAAAATATTTTTCCACGCCCAACATATTTCAAACTTTTGACATAAATTTTAATTTTGAATCGACTTCAAAGTTCCCATTTACGAAATGCAGCATTGCATATCAAACGGTCTTCAACCCGTTTTAAGAAAACACTAAACGTCGATTTTCTGAATTTTTAAGAGATCATGTACAATGTAATTTCATTTTGAACACAACCAAAAATAAGAAGTTTTGCAGTTTCGAGTTTTGAAAAAACGATCAAACATACATTGAAAAAAATATCCCAAAGCTATTTTTTTTTCTTCAGTTACATTTATTTTGGGAGTTTTTCTACCCCAAATAAACCTTAACAAAGTAAGCTGATAATTTGAAAAGAAACTGTTTTCTGCATGCAACGCCTACTTCACTTCATCCTACCTTTTTCTTCAAATCTTTCCTTCCTTTGTACCCATGTAGGAAATTGAGAAGTTGCTCGGCGCAGAAGAACAAGCAGATGCCACCGAGTGCGGTTAGGCCGAGCCAAACCTCGCGATTGTCGTCGCCGTGATCGTGTCCATGACCGTGATCACCGGTCTCCTCTCCGTGATCCGAGGCCGCCTTCATCGCCTGATAAAACCGTTATAAAAAAAAAGACGTCAGGAATTAAAACGAAGTACCGATCGATGTTCCGAGCAAATCCGGATTTTGATATCAAAAATACGAAATTGAGGAGAAATAAAACGTGCGACGAACAAACGCACATGCGGCAAAAGATGAAGCAGCGCATCGCCGATGAGCGACCCGATTGCGAGAGCGACAAGAAATTGCAGCAATTTTTGGTAAAAATATTTGCGAATTATAGGAACTATGGCGACGCTCAGCATCCCAGTCACGCTTATGACAAGCACAGCTAAAATACTATAAAACCATACTAAAAATAAAAAAAAGAAAAAAAAACTAAAATAAATATTTGAGAAAGCGTTTTTTTTTCTTCAATGGAAAAGTGAAGGTCGGCAAAAGACGGTGAGCACAAACCCTTACCGTATTTGCTCGGAGTTTCCGTGCGCGGTTTTATCTCCGTCATCTTCTCGTCCCGAGGCATGGCGTGATCTCGGGTGCCGAGATCGCAATGCCGCCGGTCGACTTCGTTTAGCATGACCGGGCACAACTCCAAGAACCTCTGATGAGATATCTTCTGCTGAAGCGGAGTCTGATTTGTCGATGCAAGAATCTCCAGTGAGGACAAGCATTTTCTTCGCTGAAATCACAAATGAGAGCATTCGTGAAACAAACTTAATAAGTTTTAATCTCTGCATGGTTTTAGTGATCAAGTCACAAAAACTACGATACATTTTCTGCACAATTGACGTGAATTCATGGCATTGCGGTCTCAGGCTACTCTCCAACGAAATTCGAGAGGAATTTGAGCCAATTTAGGTCATTTGGAAGTGCTAACAAAACGAGCCATTCCGATTTTAATTCTGGACACCTACTTGCAGAACAATACGCATTGGTATTTCATACGTTCAGGTGGACCAGTTCCTTCGCTCGCAAGTGTATTTCCAGATATTCATGGTAACCATTATGCGATTACCTTTCATCTACGAAGGACCTCGTAATTCTCACTTTCAATATTTTTTGGAAAAACGCAAATCAAAACTTACGTCGTCACGCATCGAACCGTTTTCTGTCAGCTGCGGCTGTTGCTGCCGCGTCACATCTACTAATGAAAATGAATGTTGGATTAAACGCAGATCCCATTTCCAATGGGAGTGTCCATGAAAATACCTACCGATGTGATTAGCGTTTCCTGTCGCAATCAGCTTCCCCTGCCGGTTCTCAGCCGGATTTCCCTTCCCCGAGCTCGAATTCGATTCCTCTCCAGAATACGGCACCGCTGATGACGGTGCCGTCGGAGCGGCCCCGTGTTCGGACTGGAGTCCACCGATGCCCAAATTCTTAAGCAATCTCTCGAATCCTTCCAGCGTTATCACATCGCCGTCGCCGTACCTTCGAAAAATGTCCCGCAAGAACTCTCCGCTGTCCTTCTCCGCGTGGATCCTGTTCGGCTGCTGCACGTCAGCCGCAGAATTGGGGCCTTCCCACTGGCCCTCTTTGGCCAGCAGCCTGGAGATGTGCAAAGTAAGACATCCGAGAAATATGTAGAATGTGCTGAGGATGCTGGGTAATGGCGTCCTCATGGTGAAATCAGAAGGCTGGCGAGATGGACGGAAAACTATGACGTGGTCCTCTTCTTCTCACTGCAAATAAACATTATTGCATTTATTATTATTTATTCTTATGTCAAGTTTACGATCTCGAACAAGATGTCGGCATTTTAGACATGTCAATTATAAAAGACGAAGCAGTTGGGATGTCGGCATTTTGAAGCAAAATACTGTAGGAAAAATGAACCACGAAGCCATACCTTCAACCAAAAGGTGTTATGAAATTGAACTATGAAGCAATATATTTCAGCTTATGTAAAGCATAAAAATCAAACAAGAAAAATGGTAATCTTATCATAGTGTTGACAGTAACTTATATTTAATTATTATACCGTAATCTACAATTGTTATGCTGTCAAGGCTTCAGACAAGGCTCTCAAAAACTACGATCTGGAATTACTGACAAAGATAAGTGGTAAATTATGACCTAAATAAACGGTGACAAAACCTAAAGCTGAGGACATTGAAATGTTTGAAGTCAACAGAGCTTTTCAGCTGACAAAAATACGTTTATTTCTAATAAAGGCAATTAGGACAGAATCCAAAATTTAAGGGAATGTGTTGAAAATGCAGGGTTAAATCTACTGTTTGCAAATAGATACAGGAAAATATTTCATTTCGGAATTCTGGAGTTCTGGACTAGGCTAGGATGCCAGGAAAATCGTCCAGTTAAAGAGTGAAGCATACAAAGGAAGGTTCAATGAGCAATGACTGAAACACAGTCTGGTTAAATTTTCAACTAATAAAATTATAATCCAAAGTGATTTGTGATGATTGACAACCTGTTAGTCACACGTTTGGCAACCTTCATCAGAATGCCTCACCCTAATTATTGGACTTGATCACAAGTGTAAACGCAAATAATTTAGTCAGAAAGCTGTCGTTATAAAATAATCACAGGTCTTTGAGATAAATTTCCCCTACTAAGTGTCAGCCAATGTTTGGTTGCACAACAGGATATTTAAACAAAAAAAGTATCGAATTTAAGGTACATTTCCTGCCAATATTGAAACCATCATCCATTTCTGGTAGGAAATGATAGGCTGATTGGCTAAATTAGCTCACCTTACAACTTTATTTAACTTTTTGCCACTGCAACTCTAAAAATAACACCTTAAAGGTCGTGGTTTCCCCCTTCCCCCAAACCACAGTTACAATTGCGGAAATTATTCCAGTTATTAAAAACTGGCAGACGTCAAATTTCTTACTTGAGGGCAGGTCAATCACGCATTTTCAGAGGCTCCAAATCGTTTTACTATCTTTAGTTTACCTGCTAACATTTCAAGAAATATTTACATGAGCTGAATTTTACAGTTTTCAACGAGACGAAAATAGTCATGAAATTGCTTAAACTAAAAAATAAAAATTAAATTAAACTGCCAAGGTAGTATTTTTTACGTTATTTACATGGTGTGTATTTTCAAGTGGTTTTAAAGTTAAAACCATTGTAAAGTGGCATCCACAAATGCATGGTTCGTATTACAATTTTCAAAATAAGGACACTTTCAAGTCAAGAGTAAATTCTGTACCAAAAACAAACGTTTTATCCCTTAAAGTAAATCATTATTAATAACAAACTTATTTTTTCAGTGCTAGAAATCTCCGGGCAATTGCATTTTAAACAGTAAAATTCACGAAAATAATTTTTATAAATAATTAATAGTTTATTCTTTAAATCCTGGATTTCATTCTGCATTTATATACAATATATTTTTTAAGCACACAGCAGAACATTTGTGAAAAAAATTTAACCAGTCCTTGAATAGTCTACATTCGCATACAATTAAACAATAAAATTTGTTTATAAATTTCGAGGAAAACTACGTATCAAAATTACATTTCCTTAGTGTTTGGAGCACTTCTATTGGAAGGGCTAATCAAAATCCCCCCTTAGAAATTCAGCGCTGGAACATTGGTTCTAAAGTTATTTCCCTGACTTTCCAGGTTCTGACGAACCCTGAAATGACACATAGAAATGTCGAGTTTTTGACCACCCACCCTACTCTACCCCATTATGGTTCGAATGCCACAGTAATTTAATTACTTTTCAAGGACTTATTCACCGGCTGACTTATTTTTGGGTCTTCAACAACGCAAGCTCTACTTGCTCCTCGCCTTTTTTCCGGCTATAAGACAGCAAATTTTCATTTTTAGTTCATGTGGGGGCGTTCAGGAATTAAGGGGGCCCAACGAGCCACACTACTTTTCCCATAATTTCACCACCCCAGAATAGCCCAGAAAAACACGCCAGAGCGCAATGTAAGACAATCCCAGATTTCCAGATTTGGGTAAAAGCGTTTGTTGGCAGCCAAATAATCTCGACCATCAGGCGCTGTCAATAAAATAAAAAAAATATGCGGCGTGTAATTTAATGGTATCGATTATTCTGGGGTACATATTTTAGCATAGGTTGGAATCTCCCACACCAACGTCTGAAATCGATAAAACCGCAATTATTTCACCTTGAAAACTGTCTTCGGCACGCTGCCAATGTAAACCACTCGATACTTTTATTTTGCATTGAATGAATATCCAAAACCTGAAATGTATGGAGCTACCCTTGGAATACTTGGTCAGAATTACCTTTAGATTCCATCACCACACATGGTATTTTTTTTTTCAATTTTATACCCACATTTATTATATAACTGAAATATCAGGCAATGAAAAATCAATTACTTTTCAAGGACCTAAAATTGTTTTTATGTCTATTGGCATAACAAGTTTCAACACATCATCAACGGAGTGATGAATTTACGAACAGGTTTTCTCTCCCAACTGGTTTTTAAACAGTTGCTTGCATAATAACAACATTTTTCGTTTTCAAAATGTATTTATGGCATTGATAATTAAATAATTTCACAGAATAACTTTGGTATTTTTCTCAACTGTCCAGTGATTACGACAGTCGTAAAAATGTATGATCATAAAAGTGATTTATTGATCGGACCAGTCCCTTTAACGACCTTCATTATAATTATTTTCAATGACCAATTTGAGTTTAATGAACTGCACACAATGACAATTTCCTAAATTGTCCAATAATTAAACCAAGACAAAAATAGCCGAACCTAACGATAATTTACGGACCTACCAATTACCTTAATGAGTACACATTTATCCAATTAATTTTCACTTACTAACGACTTCAACAGAAAAAAAATTAGCAAGAATTCTAAATGTAACAATATTTAATTTTAGTTTTTTTTATAGGATTTTAGGCATGTTTTACAAATTTTAAATTTTGAGCGGTTTGCAAAATTTAGATTAATTTTTAGATTAATTACTCCAAATTTAGAAATGTTTAAACAAACCTAAAAATATAATAAATATCGTTGAATATTTTTTTTTTCTATACTCTTTTAATTTTTGCTCAAATTTACCAAACGTTTTCCAGAATACACCCAGATGACAACAATTCACTTACCTAACACTAACTAACAATACTAACCTGAGGTTTCCACAATTTCACTTTTTCGTTTTCTAAATTTTCTTACGATGAAATCCGACAGTACGGTATTGACTTCAACAGACTTCACCAAATCAAATGCGTATAAAATATATGCGTATTAAAATTCACGCAAAAATATCAATAAACAATAGTAAAAAAAGCGGCAACGGCCCATACGATACCCTTAAACTGCCTGAAACGTCACAAAATCCACAAATACAGGAGCACAAACATCACATTTTGGGTTTTCCACAATGTTTGTATTTCGCCAAGTGTTTTTCCCTTCAGTTTGGTGACCCCATTCAGCTTGACCTTAGTTCTTCAGTTAATTTCCAGTGAATGAATGTCCTGTAATCACCATTTAATGACACTGACGTCACTCAAAGTCAAGGCAATAAAGCGTCGACCAGACTAACCAGGGGTAAAAGCAGTCAAAGAAAATAGATGCAGGGTGCCTCTTAAATTATTCTAACCAAAAAACTAATTTATTAATGCTCATGATGAAGTAAATAATTTACGGATTCTTTCTTCCGAATCAATTTCCTTTCGATCAATGTCAATCGATTAAATGCGGTCACGACATTTAAAAAAACAAAAAAAAAAGTATTACCAATTCAATCGGAAAAGTTACAATGTCCAGCGCCATTCGTTGTAAATGTTTACAAGTCTGTTGCGCCAAAGTCCGTTTAACTTGGAAAACATTTAATCGGCCAATCACTGCAATAATAAATTTCCTTTCGTAAACCATTCTACGAAATCGTATACTTAAAGAGTAATGTGTCCTATATTAGAACCACTGTGAAACTTGCCTTTTTGTTTTTCGAATTAATTGAAATAAATCTAAATTGAGTAAAAAAAAACTATTCAATTTTAAAATAATTGTATCACTCGTATTATAACTTCTAAGAACCACCGTCTAATTTTCAAACTTTCCTATATGAAATTACAGATTGAGAATTCCAGAGGTGGTCTGCATCAACCGGAAACTACTTTAAGAGGGATCAACAGAAGAATAAGGTTTTGAAAATTACCAAAATAGCTATGAAACTCACTTGAGATTCTGGTTTGATTACAAACTTTAAAAAGGGAAAAATCCAGATGCTAAAATGGCGGGTTTGCATAAATGTTTATATATGCGTGTAAACATTTTGATTAAATTTCATTTTAATATTTCCGGTTTTTCCTCCTCCTCAGTGATGCGATTATGTCAACAAGACCCACCCAGGTCCCAGAATTTTTTTACCAGTTCAGATAAAAATTTTCAACGAAAAAGATGAACACACAAAATATGTTAAAATCTTTATTGAAACTTGAAATGTTTATTGACATTCATGTATTTTAATAACTCTTTAAATTTTAAACTGGTATTGAACGAGTGTTTACTTGTTAGAATAATAATAAGAGGTTTTGAAACTGCTTTAATTATTCCAAACTGTCCGATTGTTTTTAATAACCTAACTTTCAATCTATGGACTGCACTACAAAAACGTTACTCCAAAAATATTGAGCAAGATTCAAATCTACTGACATTCCCAGTTCAAATCAATTCAACTCAGTACACAACCCAATTTATAAAGCGTTTACAGTCTTATTTTTAAATTTAAAAAATAACCAAAAAAGCGCGGGAAACGAACCCACATTCGAAGTTCAAATCTTTAAAGAAATTAACAAGAAAATGTGAAAATAATTTAAATTTCAGACACAATGCAGACGACAGATCGTTCGCAAATAAGTGCTAATTTTGCCAGTTGTTTTCTAAAATTTCGTCATTGCAGGTGGAAGTTCTTGACCCTTGGGTCGCATTCTGGCCCTCTAATCTAAAAAACAAAACTATTAAACTGCCAGAACTTTAATGACTTAAATTTAAATTACATTTAATTTTAATATTAGCAATTCGTAGCACGTGGCGAATTAACACGTTTTCAATTTAGGAAAGCGATTTTTATTTTTTTTAAATCAGTTTTAACCGTTGTTAGAATAATGAAACAAATTTATCGACTTAAAGTCGAAGTGACATTGAATTGCTAAACCATTCAATGATTAAAATTATTAAACCAAAGCCATCAAAATACAACTACTTTCCTAAAGCTTTTCACCGAGTTTTTTCAAGGACTTTCAAAAACCTTCGTTCAGGCCCTTGATTTGCATAAAATAATGCAGCCAGCCCTACCTGACCGAGCTCTTGGACAATGCACTTCGGACGTTTGCTTGGCGATAATTTTCTCATCTCATCTCTGGACACTGACCACTGACACCGAATCATCCGTCCTTCAACTCCTCGTAATCCTATTCCAGGGAAAGCTAAACAAAGTTTAACGGCCTTAAACGTCGTGATGTTCTTCAGTCTAGCTCTTAATCGAATAGTGGGGTCGCCCATAAAGTACCCCATTTTTTTTTGGCACAAGGTGGTTTCATCCAGAGTCTGCTGGCTAAAACTGGGGCCATCCCACATCGTCCGAAATGAGGCTGGATCTACTTTTCAACAAAATGCTAAATCTTTCTGTATAAGGAGCTCTGAAATCATTTCAAATTGCTCCTTGGCAGCCGAATTCATGACCAGACTGCAGAGATTGACTCAGCGATATTAACGAGTCCTTGGGGTTGGGTGGGGGGTTGCATGATAATGTCCAAAAATGCATCACTTTTTACTGGTTTTCACAGCCTGGTCCATCTACGGCGCCTGATTGAATTAAAATCTCAATTAGGTTTTAGGTGACGCATAATTTTACCCTAAAAGGATGAATCGAAAACTTAACCAGGCCTTGATGTGTGCCACACGCCCAATTGGTGGCAAAGGGAGTCGTTCACGAACGACGTCACAGGAAGTGGGAAGGTCCTTGAGGAATCCAGGGTCTTAGTAACAGTAACCCAACGAAAACTCAAAGACCTTATCTTGGGAGTCCCACGGCAATGCCCAATGACTGTCATGTCATGGTGTGAACAAGATTTCGTAATCTAAAATCAAGGACAAATATTTCTTATAAATTACCATAGTTAAAAACTTGACAAGGACCTCAATCACCAGCAGACACCCTGAAGTGTCCAATGATGTAACCGAAGGCATTAAAATAAATTACCAATGACATTTAATGCCTTCTCGAGGACTTTTAATAGCCCTATCCTAAAGTTATACCACAGGCTTTAAAATGAATTTTAAACATCCACGGAAAAATATGTTTGTGATCGAATGTTCCCAATTTTTTATCAATTTTTGTAAATACTATAAAGTACCAGTGATCAGGCCAACGAATCGATCAGTTGCTATGATAGGACATGGAAGGAAAGGAGGTACAGTGTAGTTTTTTGGGTCATGGGATTCAACTGTCATGCCTATAATTCCATTATTTATTGATTCCATGGTTTTCCCCTTTATCTAAAAGGGTTAATCCCCCTTAACAAAAAGAATCCTTGCTTTATTTACTAGATCATCCTAAGTAGTTTTACTTAGATCTCTGCCGAGAGCCTAAATACATTTTTTATGCAAAAAATGGCGTTAAAAAACGAATATACCAAAACAAAAAATAAAAAAAGATAGCCTAGCTACTTTAAAATGTGGAACAGGAACTGAAGCAACTAAAGGATGGTTTTTAAATTCTAAAAACATCTACAAATCCATCCAAATTCTACATTATTTAAAAAATCCGAAACAAATGGAAACAGTGGTCAAATAAAGGAGTTATATAAAATTCCAAAGTCAACGGGAGTTCGTGCCATAAGCCAACTATTACGTAACGAGGTGATTTCGTCCTTGAAAACCACCACGGATTCTTGACACAATGCGAACAGAATATTTAAAAAAACCTTACGGACAATTTATTGATCTAATAATAGTTAGAATGCAGCATTTCAATGTCAACTCCGCATTCGAGCAATAAAAGTTTTGAAAAAAAAAAACAGCAATGCCAGTATTTTAACTTACATGTAGTTCTTTGTCATGATCTCATACACGCCCATTATATTTCAAGGACTAATCAGGTATTCATTATCCGGAGCTGTCTAATGATGTCCGCATTATTTGGGAACATGAAATCATCGACTTTGCAATAATTCTTTAAGGACGTATTTGCGACAACTATTTTAAAAAAAAACGTTTGAAGTATGGAATTGTTTTAAACAACTGTTAAAAACAAGCCTGTTTTAAAATATTTTGCAGTCGGCCTACTCTTGTTTCACCATTTTAACAATATAATACTAGAAATAGAAGAATGGATACATACTGCATTAAATTGTTTTCTCAAATGTTTTTGTTACGATCGCCTTACTAAGCTGTACAAATGAATAAAAATTAAATTTAATTAGTTTTAACAAGGACTAAAATCACTTTCTCAAAAAAGACACACCACGTCACTAAACATTAAATAATCAAACGTCATTTTCAACATTTCATTGTGTCCTACTTGTGTAAACAGGCCAAACATTTGTTGTGATTTACTGACTAGCGAGGTTGGATGATCAAATCCCAAACAGTCTTAAACGAAACACCCAAATAATGAGTTTTCAAAAAAAAAAAAAAGGGGTTACAAAAGTTGCTCCCCGTAACAACTTCATTTGATAAAAAAAATAATAAAAAAATGAAAAAATTGACAAACCTTGAACGTACAGATTAAAAAAAAAACTTTCGATACGCATGTACGTTGCTTGATGAAAAACAAATTATTTTTCATTACAATTTTGGCTAAATAAATGTCATTAGAACACGGATAATACCGACAGTAATGCAGATCATGAAACGACAATACAAATACTGATAAACGTAGGCGCAAAAATATTTATCCATTCAGTATTAATGACCGCATTGGTCTACCCTCATCACACTAATGGCAGTTCCTGTAATAAAATTATTACATTTTAACAGCACAATAATACTGCAATTTAGCAGATTCACAACAACGCAATGAAGTGCAATTTTGCAACTGCAATAAATGAAACTAATTTCCACACGAAAAACTGCGGCTGAATTCACCATTTTAAACCGCAGCAGAGTGCCGATTATCCGCCGGAATTATTTTCAGTAAGAAAAATCCATTGTACTGTACTTTGAATGTCACATTGACGCAATAAACTAGGTCAAACCGAAGGATTAATCTAATTTCTAAGATTTTCTTACAGAAAAGTAATTAAACCCTCCAGGCTCAACTGCTATTTGACAAGTGCAACTGCTAAAACCTTGAATGTACAAGGTTTTTGATTTTAAAATGTCGATATAAGCTGCAGTTACGTTCATTAAAAAGCATATCGTTGTACTTATAACGAAACGACGTAAATCGATCATCAGTTTTCCAGTAAACTTATGTGTGGGAGTCTGGGACATAAGTTCCAGAAATTGGATAAACTGATACATTGCACATACATGCACGTAGACTAAACCGCAATAAGTGTGAATTTTATAGTAGACTGTCAAAAAGTTATTTCAAAATACACTGTGAAATTACTTATAAAACTCTTTTTACATGTATTCCTATTAATGTACCACTTCTTCTCCTCAGCACTAACATTTGCTTAAATTAAATTATGCAAGAAATTACATGTACCATAGTAAAATGTTAATCTCAGTGCATCGAATTCCCTGCAGAAACTATTACAGTGACAGGGGCAGGGGTATGCAGGTGTCCAAAAAAAATCCAAGTGGTTTACTGTTGTATTAGGACTTTTCACCTGAGAAATTGACGACGAATTTTAATCGCATTTTAAAGAGCAATAAATTGCTTACAAAACGAGCTATTCTGATTCTAAATTGGATATCTACTTCCTGAATAAAATACATTAATACCTTTAACTGGGGCAGCTCTTTGCTCACAAGCGTACTTAACACGCAATTTTCGTTTCGATTTTAACCCGATATATTCGTGCATTTTTCAAATTTATACACACAAGTGCAATTACGAAATCAAACACGTACATGTAGGCATAAATAAGATTGGAGTGAAATATGCACGTATAACGAGAACGTACCCCCTGTACTTGCTACTTACTATATACATGTACATGTAGAAAATATTACAGTCGTCCACAACGTTTTAAAAACAGCAGTTTTTCGCATGGACTCGATATGAGCGATTATGACAGCCCCATAAATCGCGACATGTTGAAACAACCAATCGTATTAAGCATTCAGCCAAGTATTGATCGATCGTGTTACGATGGACTGACTCCACGTCACCCTCGCGGTTTCAATTATCAGTACCATGACCGGTTGCCCACGCAGTCCACAAGACAATTAGCCGGAGTTTTATTTTATAGTTGATATTACAAGCTGTATAGGCTGTATTGGCTGAATTTCAGCTCAATCTTACACCATAATCATAATCACAAACAATGGATTTTGCCTTATAATTTGCTTAAGAAAAGTACTGGGAACATAAATTACTAGAGCGCAGTAGGGAAAAATTTTCTGAAATCGTGATTACCAATCTAGTATTTCGGCCTAAATTCTTGTATCACTTGCTTAAAAATATTAATTAACGAAACGAATGAATGATACCTGTGAATCGATTCTTGCGACGAATCATTGTTAAACCTGTCGTGTGAGGCGAGTGTGAACAAGTTTGTGAAATGGGGTGTGTACTTGTATTTGGAAATTTTGGATTTGAACAAAACGCTTTGAAAGATGTATGAAATACTCTCTGGATAAAAATTTAAAGTTTGCAAATCGCCCGACTTTCCCAGGTTACCCAGACAGTTAAAAAATCCCCTGACTTTCCCAGGAGCTGTGGGAACCCTGTTACATGTATATACTGGTCGTCCATTTGAGAGCTTCCACAAGTCCATTCGATGGAGTCTCAGCTGCAATTCTCATAATTTCAACCTGTTTCGTAGACAAAGAGTTCAGTGCTTTCAGTTAAAAGCAACGGCACGATTGTTGGCTCCTAGTTCAGGCATAATCAGACATCAGGACTATAAGAAATCTCCCAAAGCAAGCCTCGGCAGATGTTTCCAGCTCTGTGCATACACTGTATGTCATTTCCGCACCTGATGGACTATCAGCAGGTGCTCGCCAAAGATCGAGGTGATAGGGACAGCCGTGTAATGTGACGTCCCTAATTTTTCTCCCTTTTTCGCATTTTATCTGATGAAAGTTTCCCAGGATCCCAGGAAAGTTTTGCAGGAAAGTCTGCATGTTGTTTCTACTTCACTGACTTTATCACAAGGAAACAAAAATATTAATTTAGTGCATTGTTTGAAGAGTAGAAAACACATCGCACACGTATTTCAACGGTGACACCTCACAAATTTCCAAATAAAACAGCACATCATGGAACCCCATAGATTTTGCAGAACTGGCAGATTAGTCACTTCTTAAACAATGGTGCTCTTATGAAAAACCGATTAACAAAATTGCTTCTCCTGCAAATTGCAATCTTTTTAGTAGTGCCACGGTTCAAGTACGGGTGTGTTACGGACTTTTTATATCAGCGCCTCTTTTGAACATATCATTTATAAGCAATCATTTGAGATCATGCCAATTTAAGGCTGACATTCAAGATCATTCAATTTCCGTCCTTTTCATGAAAATTAAAATTTCCCTGACTTTTCCAGGTTGTTCCTATTTCCCTGAGTCCCTGACAATTCCATGTCAGGCGAACGTCGCAAAAATACTGCTACCCTGGATCTAGGAGCCATCCATAAAGGACGTCATGAAATTTTCATGACTTGTAGACCCTCTCCCTCTGTGTCCGGTTTGTATGAACATCCCCCCCCCCTTCCCCCGGCGGGCCCGGTCCGTCACTTTTACCCAGTTTTCGGAAATTCCAGCTGACTATCCGGACGTCCTTTATCCTTGGAACTCTCCTCCCCCTGTCCGGCAGTGTCCGGTTTTGGCAAACCCCTTCCCCATCCTCTCCTCGGACGTCCTTTATGGACGACCCCTTTATCGCTCACATTCGCTGTAACACATGGGTCACTCATGGCTGCAGGGGGAGCTACCGAAGGTGACATTCACAGTCAGGATTCACGATCAGGAGACCCCTGGGCGCTGTTTTACTGTCAAATAGTGGCTGATATGATCATCATCAGTTTTATTGACTACGTTTATCCCACAAAAAAGCGGCTAAATGAGCACGTGGCCTCCAACAGTCCGCTTATCCGAACAGGCACCGAATTATCTCTCCGTCAACTGAATAACGGGGCGATCAACGCGAACAGTGACGACAAAAACCTGATCAGTTGACAATTACTGAACCTCAAACTCCGGAGAACGAGTCAGAAGCGAAAAACACTAAAGCCTCCAAAGCGAGGCCGGGTTCGGATAATCGACGTCGATGCCAGCGTTCGATGAAGACGAACAAGTCGTTCGATTCCAGGCTAAAATTTTTGGCTTTTGCCATCATCGGCTTCGGCGTTTCAGGGGAGGCAAAACCGGTGCAATTTCGACACCAGAAGCCGTTTTTCGATCGCATTTCAGGCCCGAATCCGATGCTATTTATACATTTGTTTGTCGGTTTTGCTTTCGGAAGTACTAAGCCGCATTGCGCCCGAGATGAAGAAGAGAGGGAGAGAAAAAAAAGACCAGAAAGCACTTCGGAAGCGGTGGAAAAAGCGCCAGAAATGCACGCTAAAACCAGCCGAGCTCGACTCGCTCTCGCCGGCCACGCTTTAATCAAACGACCGGTGGCTCTTACCTGCCTCGTCCGTTTCGGATTCCTTACTTTAAATATCCCCGCGATCGCCGCAAAATTTGAGAGCCGTGTGCACAAACATTCATGGCGAACATGAAGATGGCGAACGGGGCGGGGCTTTTTCCACCGGGGGGCGGAGCCACGAAGCGATGCATCGATTTATCGATACGACCAGGGCGGGGCTTAACATCGATATATCGATAGATATCGATGTTGCGGAGCCCGTGACAGGGTGACGTCATCCACTAGATTGTACAGGGTGCGTCATGAGGATTAGGCAGATTTCTGAAATTGTGAAAAAGCGAATATGCGATGAATATTTTGGTAGTAAAAAAACAACGTAAAAATAAACGAGGTGAAAATCCCGAAGTTATTTTATATGATTCGAAACTGTCCCTTTTATTTATAAATTTTTAAAAAAATATTTGAAACAACAGGAGTTTCCCAGCATTTTTCTAGTTTGTTTCATTTTTTTTATATATATTTATATTTTTTTTATAAAAATAAAACGGACCCTATTGGACGACTATTCCTACATGGATGAAAATATATTTAGCTATTCATACCAAATATTTGAAGCAGAAATATGTTTACTTGTTTGCAGTGTGGGGATCACTTTGGACCAGGCTTAAATTTCCAAAAAAATGACGTCATTTGGTGGTCACTATTTCACACACTAACGATCTGTCATTAAATGTAATTTTGAAGTTACTAAAGCTTGAATGGTCAGCAAAAAACATTCAATTCGGACAACATTTCGTGGATATAAAAATTGACGTCACGCGTTGGGGACATTATGAGGTCATAAGGGATAATTCTGCGGTGTTTTGTTTTTTGCAGCTATTTAAACATCAAATCAGAAAATAAATGAATCTCGATTGATCAACTATGTTACTGGACGTCACAAAATGGTTGCCTGGGGTGCTGGGATGAGGTCAAGCGATGGTCATCGATTATGCATCAATCTTGAGTGGACAGTGGCCAACGAAATAGACAATTAAACCTTGAACATCGCAATTCTAATTACCCACAATTCCCCTGGTCATCCTCTACGATCAATCGAAGTTTAACAAATTTCAATTTTGAGATTTCGGTGATAAAAACGGAAAGTTTAACAAAACAATAAATCAGGAAAAAGATTCCGATAAACGGCTTAGGGGGTGTTTCCTTAGGGACACAAAACATAAACACGGGGATGACGTCAGCAACCATCAGTTTTAATGGATGACAAGACCCTTTGTGTGTATTTTATGTAAGTAAAAAAATATATATATCACAACAAAAGCTGTTCTCACTTTTCGAAAGTCAGTCGCCATAGTTCACGCCATTGAAATTTGCGGAAAAAATTACATAAATTATGTGGAATTTTACGAATTGTTAAAGTGATTTCGACCACTTTTTTGCGATTTATTTTATAGAAAAAAATTTCTGAAGATGTCCCCTGATTCTCATGGGATGTTATTTACTGACGCCGGATAAAAGGTAGGCTAATATCTCCTGTAATTTTCGTAAATATTTCTGTAATATTTTAAGTGGTCTGTCCGAGAAGTTTACAAGACTTTGTGGAAGTTGGCAGGAAGAATTACTTTTCTTCCATATATTAAGAAGTTCCAAACAGTTCCAAATTCACTACAAAAATCTAAAATGTCTAAAATAAATTTCAAATACTTCATAATGAGTAAATATTGACTGTAGATATAAATTAAATATTCATAAAAAACATTATATCAGGTAATATCAAATAACGTAAAAACTTTGACAAAGATTTTAATTTAATTTAATAGTCAATGTCGTTTTTAAACGTGCAAATATTCGCAGAAAATAATATTTAAACAAAAATGTAAACGAAGCTTGATTCTTTTGATGTATTTTTTTTCTTTCCAAATACTTTTTTGCATTTACTTATTTTTACATATTTATTGATGCATTTTCACCAATTTGGAATCATTTTTTGTCGAAACTTCAGACTTCTAAATGAATAGTTTGCTATCATTGAGAGTTAATACCAATTAACTTTATTAATTTTAGATTTCGATAAGTTATGCCAACGACCTTAGCAGATTACATCAAATACAGAAGAACAAATCCAGTAGAAAATCAGTCTGATCCACAAAAACCCCAACCAGCGAAGAATCAAGAGCCGAATCCGAACGGAAAATCTGAAACCAAACCAGATCCAAAACCCGAGAAAAAACCAGATCCAAAACCGGAACCTAAACCCGATAAGAAACCGGAGTCCAAACCCCAAACAAAACCAGAAACTAAACCAGAAACTAAACCCCAAACAAAACCAGAAACCAAACCCCAACCAAAACCAGAATCCAAACCCCAACCAAAAGCAGAAGCCAAACCCCAACCAAATCCAGAAACCAAACCCCAACCAAAACCAGAATCCAAACCCCAACCAAAACCAGAAACCAAACCCCAACCAAAACCAGAAACCAAACCCCAACCAAAACCAGAAACCAAACCCCAACCTAGCCCTGACAACAAACCAGATCAGAAACAAGAAACCAAACCTGAACCTAAACCAGAAACTAAACCAGAGAAGAAATTAGCAGCTAAACCTGAGACCAAACCTGAACCTAAACCAGAAACCAAACCTGAGAAGAAACCAGAGGACAAACCAGAAATTAAACCAGAGAAGAAATCAGAAGCTAAAACTGAACCAAAACCAGAAACCAAACAGGAGGCCAAGAATGCAGTAAAACCAGATCCAAAACCAAAACCAGAACCCAAGGTCGAACCAGTGCAGGTCGAACCTGGTAATTTTACCACATTTCAGCCACATTTGAAGTGTGCCAAACCATAAGGTCCAGTTCTGCAGTTGGATCAATAAAAGCTTGACTTTTTAAACGGAATATTTGAATAAACAGTCAAAATCGATGGAATAGAAACATGCATATCTAAAAAGTATACAAATGGATTTTTCCTTTTCCTGAAATTATGGTTTGGCACCCTTCATTCGATCACGCATTTACAAGTTTGTTGTCACTTATTGGTATTTCTTTCTTGCAGATCCAAAACCAGTAAAAAAACTTGTCCCTTTTCAAGACGCCGAATTTTTCCGCGACGATTTTCCGTTCGGTCTGGAACCGGAAGTGGACGCCAAGAAGGTTCGCCAATGCACCAAAGGTCCGGCGTTCCAGGCCTTCATGGCCTGGCTGACCAACGGCCGTGAGGATGACCTGCACGAGGCTTACAACATTCTGTTTGGACAACGTCAAGGGCTTTGAACATTAGATCAGAAAACTGATTGACATAAACTTGTATAGTTTTATTATTTATTCAAAAAATCGTTTGCGTTAAAAAAAAACATCGACAAAGCTCTGAGTACGTATCTAAACAGCAATAAACTTCCTTTTGTTTGTTTTTCGTTTAACTCGTGGATTTCCTCCTCAAAATTGCATGCATTTATACTGTCATCCGCCATCTTTTTTTGGTCATTTTTTTTTCTAAAGCAGAAAATTGATCCACAACTGTTGTGTAAAGTCGCTCAGCAAATTTTCATTTGTAATGGTTTCTTCAGAGTACAAAATTCAGAGAAGGAATTTTAGTACATTTTTGAACTGCATAAGTTTTAGGCAACATCATAGAATTCATGTTCGAACACGCTTTTTTATGAAACACCCTGTATTTGGATAGTAGAAATGTATTGCGATCCGACAGCAAAAGCGTCTTAACAATTGCGGTCTGAAAAGCACCAGCAAACGGGTAAAAACTGAAAGCCCCTAGGTTCAACAATCAGGTGATGATTGACTTGCAAAAACGTCGTAATAATATCGTGAATTGATGCTAGAAGAAGTGAAATATTAGGGGGGAAAATGGTCAAAATACACGTAGAATACTGGTACGTATGTGACAGGCTTTTTGAAACGCTAATTCGCTATCCATTTTGCATTCTTATCACGCGTAAATAATCTATAATAGGGCCTATGTTTTAATTAGCACCATACCAATTTAGGATTCGTCCCTAAAGATTCAACATAGATCCACCATTTCACTTTAAATTTTAACAATCCCTTCAGAATCCTCAATCTCTTTATCTTATGAATGTTTTTAATCCGGCTCTAAAAGTCTCACTTAGATAGTTTCATAAATTATTAGGTTGTTCTGGAAAGTAGCCTATTATTATTATTATTATATAGAATTAAAATTTAAGGAAACTGTTTTGTGTTATCTTAAACTAATGTGTTCCTAAATTCACCACCTGTTGGGGTATGTGTTTGGAACAATTAATGTAGATTTTTTGCTTATTTTAGCGGTGGATGCGGTTATAAGCCACGATTTGACGAGTTGGAGAGGCAGGTGAAATTGTCCCTTCCTGATGCCGAAATTACCAGCGTATCTGGAAGAACTGGTGAGTGCAATGCTGCAAAACGTGAAGCATATGTTCCTAAGTGCCGGCACATTTTTTATTTTTTAATGTGAAATTTTATTCCCCGAAAATCAGGCGTTTAAGAACTCGCCATTGTTTGAAAGTGACAATAATACATTCTCTGTTTTAGCATCATTTGAAGTCCACATCGACGATCAGCTAGTATTCTCCAAATTAGAAAAAGGAGCCTTTCCTGATTTTCAGGAGGTTCGTATTCGTGTATTATTAAGCATTTGTTAAAAAACTGGTAAATAACAGGATTCAGTCGACAGATGTTTGAGACTCACTAAAAGATATGAAATTTGGGGATTCATCATTTTCTAATTTTTATTTTCAAATTGTAAATTTTTACGCTGAAAGTGTTTGAGAAGTTAGCGTGAGCTTTGCAAGCTAAATTGAAAATTTTTACGTGCCACAATTTATGTTACTGAAAAAAAAGAACAATGGCTAATACGAATAAAAATCATAGAATTTAATAAAAGGTCAAAATTATTAATCGTCGTGTTCGCACAATTTGCTCGTGACATTTTCAAAGCAGCAGATAAAAGACAATTAATAATGTCATGCGAGCTCATGAATTAGTTTTACGTGTAAAATGCGTTCTGATATTGTCAGTTTCAAATTTTATTTTATGGTTAATACGAATAATTCAAATGGGTATATATAAATATACATACTGTTTCTTAGATATTTATAAATGAGCTGCCATTTTTTGCTATCAATTTTGACAATTAAACAAGCATTCTGCTATGGTTTTTTTAGATCGTGGACATGGCCAAAACTGCATCGGACGGTGGTCAAGTCGGTCAAATCGAAGGAACCCAACCATCTTGCATAATATTATAATCGCGCTCGGCTCGTGTGCTTCACCTCTAATCGTAGTCTTTTTTACTCGTTTACTGCACTATTGTGTTTATTGTCTTGTTGACCAAAAAACTACTGCGTTTCAGGCTGCTGAATTTTTTTTATGGCTGTATGTAAATAACTATTAACAAGTTTTTCGTATGTGCGAATAAACAACTGTTTCAAAATACTTCCCTGCGAATCAGAATTTGATTCTCCCTTCTAACTTATTGTTATCCAGGGGTCTAGATAATAAGTTTAGCAAATGCTATATCCTGCAAAGTATTTAGGAAAATAGTATACCTGCTTTATTGCCATAAGATCCTGGTAATAGCACAGGCTTGTAATTTTTGGCTTCTGTGTTTAGGGCGTTTATGAAGTACAATTGTTTTACAGCTTTGTAAATACACAGATGCAATATTTTGTAATGTTTTTATTTTTTTGGACCCAATATGTGGTTTCAAATTTTCGTTTGAGCGCCATTCACCCTGTGGTTTTATTATTTTTCTTTGCTGCTGGCATTGCCATTATTCACCATACCATACCATGGCTTTAGTGTTGGGTTCTATTTTTTACATTAAATATTTTTTGAAATTAAAAAAATATACGAGTAATAGTTTTGTATGGTGAGCATGTCCTCGGCTCAGCCAAAACACTTAATAAAAAATATATTTTAATTTAAAAAAAATAAATTATTTAATTTTCAAAACATTCCAAAATTAACGTCCCAGCCTAGTCCAGATGCTCATTTGGACCGTCCCAAGCGTAGACCGAATGCTTATTCGGACCGTTCCTGCTTCGGCCCTAAATCGTCCCAGCCAGCGTGATGCGTTTGACTGACTTCCTCCTTCCCACAAGAGGCCCGCAAGACGAGCCAACAGAAGCGCATGTGCGACCCTGCCAAACCTCCCGCTAACCACAGGCAGTGACGCACCATCCGCCATTTTCCCGCGTCGTGACGTCACGCAAAGCCACGCCCCTCGCAATTTCAAATAAATAAACCGTTGTGGACGCATGCTCACTCACCCGCTATTTTTTTTTTCCTTACTTTTCCTATTCGCGAAATCGTCCATTCGCGGATTCGCCAGGCGCAGTGGGTTTCTCTTTCATCCGGACACTTTTAGCCTCGGCGCGAAAAAGGCGTCATGGCCTCTCGTTCGAAGCGGGCGCTGCGCTGATGGATTTAGCAACGCCAAATGGTGAGTGTTTTCGTCTTTTTTTGTCTTCGACATTTTCAGCAACGAATTTTCTCCGGTTTCTCGGCCTGAAGCAGCAAGCAGGAGCGTCGCAGCGAAGCTTTTGGAACATTTCTTATTTCGAATCCACGGTCTCATGCGAACGTTCGAAAGTGTCGAACGCCAGCCGCAGTGGAGCTTCGAAGGCCAGTTCGGGTTTTTGGGGGAAGGGTTGCTTCGCTGGGTTTCGAGGCCTCGATTTCGGGGGATTGAAATTTGAAGCCCTGCGAAATCCGTCAAACGTTTTCGGATAACTGTCCACCAAATTTCGCTCGTTATCGGTTCCGTCAACGCCTGGAAGAGGGCCGAGCGCCAGCTATGACGATGGAATGTCATGCAGTGATTAGAACCGCGATTTAGGCCTAGCTTCGAACGGACGAAATTCGGACGAAAAATATCGGGATTGTAAAACTGTCAGTAGGTACCTGATTGAGCGATGACAATCGCAAACCGATCTTCGTTAAATGGCAGTGGAGTAAACTAACTGCAGGGTTAGTACCGATTGGCTGTACGAAATTCAGTTCGGTCGGATGAAAGTCGGACGTGAATACGCGCAGGTACGAACTTGTAGAAACGCAGTAGAGTATCATTAAATCTGGATTTTCCTTTGCTTTTTTTTTAAAAGTAGGACGACGTAAAAACCCATCGTGAAACCCGGTCTTGGTTATTAAATAAAGAGCGAGATACAAATATTGCTTCAATTTTATCGACTGGTTTCGTTTAAATCGATGGCGTTGTGATTATGGTTTCATAAAAATATAAAAGTTAATGAAGACTCGGGCATCCAATAAAGCCATGGGATGAAAATCATGGAAAAGTTATGATGGACCTACATGTATTTGCTATATGGTCATGGAATTTTTTCCCATTTCGTCGACTCGCTGCAATGTATTTATTTATACAAAATGAACACTAAACTGGTGAACTAATATTGTGTAAGCCATTTGCTTTTTTTCATAATTTCTTTCTAAATGTCTTTATAAGACCATTTACATGCTAGTAAAATGTGTTAAAAGCTCCATGTTATAATTGGCTAGGACTAGTAGACACCCTGTAGACTGACACTAGTGACAGTAATCGTCGAATATAATGGAATGCAATGTTTGCAAATAATTATGGAAATTTAACGTGATTTTGCACGGCTGACAAGTAATGATTGTAATGAATCAAATAAAGAATATTAAATCAGTATTACTGAAAGTAAATTTAAAAGATATTTGTCAGAATTTCGCTGACCTCGCTGAATTTGCTGGGAATGACGTGAATGAGTAAGGAGTAATGATTGCTGGTTGTTGTTGTTTTTAACTTATATTTTGTTCAGCAAATATAAATATGAGATGCACATTAATACTGACCAATATTGACGGTAACTAATTCGTCAAACTGATGAAAAAATAAAGTGTCATTGATAATTATTTAAATTATTTTACATCAATATTTTGATGCAGATTCTTCACTTAGAAGCATGATTGATTTTTTATTCTAATACATAAACCATAAATTGCAGACTGCACGTAAGGGTACATAAATAAACCCTTAACTCGTTCTTCTCAATTCACCTCATTAATTGATACAATTGGGAAATTCAAGAACTATGATCAAAGATTTGGGCCCTTTTCATATAGGGTGCCACAAATAGCCAGAAACGTTACATTTCAGTCGGCTTTAAAATGCCGTAATTCTCACAGATGTAACCGTGTTTTTATTATTATTATTATTATATCGCTGCCTTGACCAGTTTAAAGAAAAAGTTTTCCAAAACAAGCTAAATGTCCAGCGTATTTATCCTATACTAGTGCGTTAAAAATCTTTTCGTTTATTATTACGCCAGCCAATTAAAAACTTGTTCTTGCAAGCTATCGATGACAAAACAATACACTGGTGAAAGAAAATAAATAAGATGGATACTGGTAATTATTTCACCGACTGAAGAAGGAAAACGCAAGAAGAAAAAAAAACAATGGATTCGGCCGCAGATTTAGGCCTAACTGATGGCCAGCACCCTCGCACCAAAACCAGTTTTGGTGGACATACGTTTTCGAAATTTTGGGTATTTGTTTTTCGTGGCGAAAAGTGTCGATGCAAGCAACCAGTGGTTCCGCTTGCGTTTGGTTGAACGCAGAGCAACTGGTGCCATTTTTATAAAAAGAATAAGTAGTAATAAAAATAAAAAATAGGCCAACGTCATCATCATTAGAAACAGCAGCAACGTGGTATTAAAACTGTCCTCCCTTTTTTTTCAATTATGAAGTTTAAATACCTTTTACCTGCTTGCCCAAACGCTATGGGTGGAGGGGGGGGGGAGTGAAAGTAATGACCAATGGTCACGTGGCTCTGTGACGTCATCGTCGACCATTTTGAGATGTCAGAAGTAACAGTAGGTGGTAGGGATCCAGAATTTACACATTTCTATCCTCTATTGTTTTACGTAAGTCCTATTTTTGGACGATTACCTAAGGGGATGTTGAAGGGGAAAGTGAAATTGCCCTATTTTGGAAAGAACACGTATTGTGCGTGTATTGTATTTATTACGTGAGCAAGAATAATTTTGGATTTGGATAAATAATTTGGATTTCGCATTGGAATAAATGCGGTCTAAATGGTGTCTTGTTTGAACATGTTCTGTAACACCATATTCTAAACGTCCTTAAATTATGATATTGTTACTTAGGTTAGTTGAAAATACACCTTTCAGCTTCGGTTAAACGTCGATTTGATGTTTTCATTTTTGAAACCGACGAAAAAAATAAATAATTTATTTCTCAAGAATAATGACATTACGTTAATGCAGTACAAAATTACTAAAGCTCCATTCAATACCAGATGGTATGATTGTCAAGTTTAAAGGGTATTAAAAATGCCAAGGTTAGCTAACTTTTGAATGCAGTGGCGCCCCCACAAAACTACACTTGCTCAGTGTGCTCTACCAATAAGTTTTATTAATTACGACCTTGTAGTTACAGGGTGAGTAATGAGAATTATGGTAATCGTAGAGCACACACCAGGGGACACCCAGGTGTTCATAAAGTTCGTTAACACATTTCATGACTAAACAGGTGTTAAATGTTTAATGCAGATGATCGATGGGAGTCGCCCGTGAAAGCCTGTTGCAATATTCGAATAACCTAAATTAAAACAATACATAAACAATAATTACAGGGTATGAAATTTTCTCTTTATCATAAACATCTTGGGTTACTTCTTTTCTAAACTGACGTTTTATAAACATTATACTGATAATTTCCCAATCGAATTATTATGCACTCATATTATATTGAACATTGCGTACGATAGTTTTGAGTTAATTAAAAAAAAAAAAAGTCGCTCTCCTGGGAATCGAACCGTTCTCCCTCGGTCGAGAGTCGAAGATGAAACTGATTACGCCACGAATACCACAATTCCTCAACTTTCACTGTCTTAGTAGCTCGTAAAGAGCAGTTGATATTACTATTAATATTGCTCCTTAGTGACGACTTATTTTATGGATGTCAAGGGTTTTTTCATGGGTTTTCCTACTATTTATTTCTTGATAATTAAATCTCTCCACATTATACATTGTAGCATGATATTGCTACATATTAGCAGAACCTGCATTCGCCACATCTGAACTTTTTATTTACGTAATTATTGCCATCATCCACTTAACATTACGTGATTCATGTAATTCAGCCACGTGTCCCGAAGTACATACCAACAGCGGTGTAAATTATTTCGAAATTAAGTAACCCATATATATGCTCACAGCTGAGTAATAAAATGGGCTATCGATTAGAAGACAGAAATATAAAATAAGTTTTAGGGAATTTTTTTAAATAGTAAATGTGGATTTCTGTTGTATTTAATACCAAGAAAATGGTGAAATACTTTATCGATTTAATGGTAACATTTATAGCGCAAATATCTGTCACACACTGCTCCCACTAACTTTATTAGCCAGTACAATATACAAAGTAGCCTATTAAGAAAAAATCTAAAACAAAGCTGAAAACCAGTGTTAGGATCCTGATTTCGGTTACCAAGACGCCAGTTTCGCCCAGGAGACAGGCACAAATATCCTGATCACAACCCTGACACATTTTTGATTCATGTATTTATTCACCGGGTTTGAAACGTTGACTAAAAAAATTTTGGAAACACGGGCTAATTTACGAGCTCGAACACATGTAATTGTTTTCAGCTCATTGTTTATTTGAAGGCCAGTGCCAGGAAAACAATTTCCCATCCGTAATGAATGGCTTGAATTATGCCATAATGGGTTAATTTTCTGTCATTTCTGAATACAGTGTCTGTTAACTTCGACGCACCCTGAATGATCAAAAATGTGCTTTAAAAAGTAATTTAAGGCCTATTTCTAAATGTCATAAAAAAGTAATAAAGTCAGGTCATGGAAGTCATGGAAAAGCCATGATGTTGGCATTATGTACCAATTTTCAGCAGTTTGATAATTACAATTTTTTTTGTCTTTTGGTGCCATCAAAGTTTAAATTGATTTTAAAAGTGTTCAAAATGCGTATTTTTAATGGGTTAAGTCAGAGAAGTTAATGTTTTTATCTCTGGGGAAACCTTGATACAGTTGAACTGAAAATAAAATGACCAAAGTGATTTTTATGCTTAATAAGTAATAATTCCCTTTTAAATGGATTATATTTGTCATACAGGTCATTGAAATCATTTGAGACTTTATCCACCTAGCTTTAAACTAACTCATCTTTATAACTTGGGGAATCCAAAATCATTTAAAAAAGCTTCCAAAAGCATATATTTGTCCACCTAAACAATTTTTTTTCCTATAAATCTAAAAACGTTTAAAAATTTAAAACAATCCACTTAAACGGTTAAATTAATGAATTTCTTATCATGCTAAGAACTGTATAAGTTCAGGATATTCGAGAAGTTTTGTTAATTTTTTCACATAGATTTTTCGATTTTAGATTAAATCATTTTTTTCGTAAAATTCACGTTAAATAAACAAGGTTGTTGTTCCTATATTTAATTGCTACGAGTGTGACGCAAATCTGAATTTCATTAATTTTTTTTCTAATCTAATGCAAATATTTTTATGAACAAATGGTTTTCATAGGAAAAACATACGAGTTGTTGACCCTATCAATGCAGGACAATTTATTTTTTCTAGGCTTATTTCACCGACGACACTGGAAACTTATATAACTAGTTTTATATGCGAGTTGGCCGAATTCTTCGTCTAGAAATAATATTGATCTGCGCATGCTCAGTACGGTGCAATTAGCGTGGCCGTCTATTATTAGAAACACTTTGAAAAGTTTTTGCTATCTTCGAAAGGAGCAACATTTTTATTATTTTTTTATTAATTTACCATATCAACAAGAAAATGCATAGTTTCAAAATATCACTTCCTGGTCGTAATTTCATGGGAACTGACCTTGGATTTCATCGGATTCAAGTGTGTCGTTAAATAACCCCCAACAAATAAACAAACAGGGGTTTTATAGGTCGTGAAGTCATTGATTGGAATTAGATCGTTAAAAGTATTTGATAAGTCAATAAATTGTCAATAATTGACTTAGCTCAGAAAAATTAAATGTATTTTAGGATATACATGTAGTTTAATGTCAAATGTTATCTATTTTCTTCAAAATTAAAAATTATGCTCTCATTATGCTATTTAATCTTTAATTAATTCTGGTGCCCAAGTAAAAAAGTGCATCTTTTTTTCCCCCATAAATTTTAATCTTTTAAAGTGTCAAAATTTTTCTTGCAATTTAGGTGATTGATTGGTAAAATTGAAGAAATAATTTAAAGTTGATGACTGCGTGTGCGGTCATCTAGTAGGTGACCACCCACTGGCATACTGATAGACATAAAAAATTTATTCAAATTTTGAGAAAAAATATAACTGCATGCACGCCATCAGAAATTCAGTAAAGCGAATTATTCAAAATTGATCATTTTCGAGCTGCCCTAGATTGACAATCTGAATATTTTGAGGTATTTGATTCATTTCAAATTACTTGTACTGCGAATACGCAAAATGTCTTCCAGTAAGGTATGTTTTTTCAGAATTTATTTATGTTAAAAAATACTTGAATGAATGGAATTTGTATGATAATTTTTCGATGCCTCCTACCTAACATATACAGGGTGTCCCCTAATATCACTCAGTTCGTAAGATTGGCTCCTGCTCAACTTATTGGTACTAAAATCTCAACTTAGTGTATTTATTCACTTAAGATGTGTTGACATTAGTAAATATAGTGCGTTGGCAATTTAAAATTGTCCTTGAAAAAAGCTTCTTGAAATACATTATTTCACGTTACCTAGATAATGGATCAATTTCCCCCATAATCTTTCTTAACAAAAAAAAACTAAAAAATTATTTTCACTAGTGCAAGCTGTACTAATAAATCTAACAGGGTGTGTGCTGGCATGGAAATCCTGGAATTAATACTAATTTTTTATTAAGCCTATTAATCCCAATAATTTGCCAATAGTCTTTCTAAAAAATAGGTTTTTATTTCAAAATAAGGTAATTTCTTTTCCGTTTAAAATGTTTATTATCATTAGTACAAGCTCTTACAAATTCTACAGGGTGTCTCATTATGCTGAAATTGCTGGAATTATACTGAATTCTTTATTTTCACTCTGAATATTTTTTGAAATACACTGGAATACTTTCTTATTCCAGGTTTTTTTTCAATTTCAAATTCATTTTTGTCCGATAACAACGGCAAATAAATGACAAACTAAACAATAGTTATCCTAAAAAAAGCGGTTAGATGGAGCGCATTGAAATTAAAAAAGCGCCGCCTAATGTGGCCAGACAACCATTTGTGGCCATATATTACTTGAATAAACATTTATTAACTACAAATAATTACATTTTACGTCCTGGTAAAAAGGGAATATAACTCCTGGATGGTCTTGGAAATTATGACATTTTTATATCACGGATTAGTAGATGCTCAATGATTGGATGAATAGACGTGGACATCGAATTGTTTCTATAAAATAAAAAAGTATCTGGAGCTACGCTATGAAACTTACTCTTAGCTACGCAATTTAGGCTTAACTCATATTGAGACGTTTTGCGACATACACCACTATGATTCTCAGCATTCTAAACACCCTGTACTCGCATTTTTGTTGAATTTTTTTTTCTTTTCCATCAGGCCTCATTATAAGCGAATCATTTCGGTTGTTCGGCTGCCACGACAAGTGCTAGCTATTTATACATTTTTCTTACATATACAATAGAGGGGTGCAATAAATTGATATTTATAAACCGAAATGAACCGCTTCCAACTCCGGTCGGCCCTCGATGCATGTATGTACCTGGGCGAAATAAAACCCTCCCCCCAGAATTATAACCAATAAGAATGGAGTCGTAGCTCCGATAAGGAAACTTAAAGTTTTACGAAATCATTATCATTATTACTATTATTGAATCGAAAAAGATGGCGGAAACCACGTGACTCAGTTTTATCAACCAGTTCAGAAAATTAAACTAATTAGGAGTTGTCCGAAAATAACGTTGAGGTCACTATTTAGATAACACTACCACTAATTCACCAATTAGTAGACAAATATATGCTGTTCCATTAAGTGCATTAGTTGGTCAATTTAATACCTGGTTTAATTTTTTTTATATATTTTTATAAAACTCCCAAAAAGGGACGCTCCGTTACATGGTTCCCATCGAAATGAAATTTTCAACTTCTCTGACTTTTCCAGGTTTATGGTAAAAATTACATCACTATCAAAAATGTTTATAGAATAAAATGGAAACAAAATTTACTATTCGCCGATTTATTATTTTTTATATATTTGAAAGTGTGCTATGGAAAATAGAGGAATTCCCTATTGGATAAGTGTGACCAGATACGTCCTCATTTAAGCTGTATATTAAGCAGTCTTGTGAGATTTGGCAATTTAAGACTGGCATTTTTACCTTATATAAATTTTCCTGATTTTTGCATGATAATTTGAAACTTCCATGACTTTTAAATTAAAATTGGAAATTCCCTGACTTTTCCAGGTTGCTCCTACTTTCCTGACAATTCCAAGTATTCCAGAAGATAGGGGTCGACAAGACTTTGATGGACTGCCCTTAAGGTGCAGGCAGCTCGTTTAATTGGCTGTTTCTTACAACTACCCAATGACACCTGTCAAGGTGTTTGCCCAAAAACCAGCTATGCGTGACCTTTATTATAATTGTTCGTAAAACAACATGTACTATAATAATAAACAACAAGAAATGAGATAAGTTAACAAATACGTCTACACATACAGTAGAGGTATGTCCATAAAAACAAGTCTGGTTGCTTGTCTTTCAGCTGGGAAAAATGCTAGACAATGTAAAGTAAAATTAAGTAAAGTGAGGAACATGACTACCTGTTATTTAATACTAAGAAAATAATGGGAGTCTGTCTCATTAAATGAATATGGGAATATGAAAAATTTAAACATTTTCTTGCGTGCATTCGACCAGAGCTGGTGAGGTTTTACTTTCCTTTTTTTTATTGTTAGTATTTCTTTTGAAAATCACTTTTTGGAAAATAAAAAAACACCTGTCAAATTGCAGGGTATCCGAAGATTTTTAAACGGGGTTCCCACTGGTCTGGCATTTCTGGAAAAACCTGAAATTGTCAGGGAAGTAGGAACAACCTGGGTAGTCAAGGAAATATTCTCTTATAGCAAGTAGAACAGCAGCGCGTTAATGTCACTCATTTTATTTTGACATTCAGGTTTTAATATTCACTTCTGAAACATTTTTATGGACATTGACGTGGTTTTAATGGACCAAAATTTAATAACCTTTATTCGTGTCCACCTTATCAAGGTGTACAAGGCCACGTGTAGAATGTGGGGAATGGCCTATAGGCCTATAATATTTTGAACTTAAAAAAAGGAATTTTTGGGGTCTGGCGCTTAATACCTTAAGGTTTGGCACCCTTCACTTATGCAATAACATGGAATGACTCTTATTTTCCATAGCACACACCTTCAACTTTTGAAACAATAATTAAAAATCAGTAATTGGTAAATTTCGCTTTAAACAGTTTCGATAGTCGGAGAATTTTTTCCCAAAAAAGCTTGGAATTTAATTTCGGTGGTTGATTTTACTTTAGCAAGTTTTGAATGCATGACGAAAATCTCCGTTGGTGTAAAAAGATAAACAGTTGGCTTAGCAGGATTAATTTTCAAAATAGTAACATTGTAATTACAGGGATTTAAGAGTAGTTTAATTTCACCTCGATTACCACTGGCCATAAAACCAACCGAAAATCGTGATTTAAATTACGATTTTGATAACCAGGTGCGATAAAAACCGTTAACGTGATGTCACTAAACGTGGGCCGATTAAATTAACAGGCAACACGACAACGCCATTAACATAATCGCCGATTATAATTGGGGGAGGGGCCTTGGTTGATATGTTTCAAGGCTGGGTGACGTAGGCGTTGATTAACCGTGTTCGTTTAACCGACGTTAATATTTATGTTTTCATTAATAGTTCCTCCATGGATATGTGTCATGGTAGAATTCAAGTTTAATTGAAAATCGTGTGTAATCTGTTAATTCGAAATGTGGCCGAAAAATAAAGGGATTTATCAAAAAACAATTCTTTGAACAATATCCTCAAAAAGCTTCATTGAAAAATCATTTTTCCAATACTCAATTTTAATGATAAAAGTTTTGTTTTAAATTGTGAAATGTTCAAAATGTTCAATAAAAAAACGTTATGATCAAAACTTTTATTTTAACTAAAAACTAACCCAGTCCAGATTTCCCAATTTAAAAAACAAACAAGCATTCAAATATGCAATTGTTTAATTTTTTTAAAATAGGTTGTTTTTAAAGAGTAGTATGTCAAAGGGTAATTAAAAATACCTTGCGTTCAAAAGTATTATTTCATTAATACGTTATGTTAATAAAAACTAGATGTCAGGTTGAAATTATTAACCTCATCAATTTTTTTATTAAATCACATTTTGACTAAGCATATTTTAAAACCAGCCTTGTTTTAATTATTTTTTATTTAATTATTTTTAAAGGTTCATCTACGTTAAACAATTCTCTGAACAATATTACCAAAAAGCTTCATTAATAAAAATCACGCCAAATTTCATTTTTCAGTGCAAAAAGATATTTCGAACACTCGATTAATTGACAGAACAATTTTTTAAATTATCAAATTACTTTTAACTAAGCATATTTCCTAATTATAATATTACTCAAATACTTAATATCGTCGATGGAAATTGCTAGATTCGCACTGTGAATAATTATTTTTGATATTATTAAGAGTATTTCGAACACTCAAGTCTACTGATAAATAGGTGTTTTCATTGAGTATCAATAAAAATAATGTTGAATGTTGATAAAAACTAGATTTTCACCGAAAAAAAAGTATTTATAACCTGCTTGGCTTCTCCTAAAACCGTACTTTCACTGAAAACCCCATTTCTTGATCTAAACAAAAAAAACACGAATTTGTTTTTGAATAAAAATGAGTCAAAGTTAAGCTGCGACCATCAGTATCAGTAAATGGCAAATGAACGTGTGGGCACTAGGTATTTATGTGTCTGAAAATAGGACCTCTTTCTGATCACTGCGATATGCAAACCACTATTGATTTATTGATCGCCTAAATGAAGATTGAAAATAGGCCCATCACTGCTAAAATAAAAGCTAAATTTAAATATCAAACACGAGCGCCATCTGGAATTATGCATAAAAAAGCCAGCACATCAGTAGTCATCACAAAACTGATTGGTGGGCGATTCAGTTGTTCGTAAACTCAATCACACCTTTATGATCCAAATTAACAATTGTAAGATGACAAAACTTCCAAGCTGCTCGAATAACATTCCGAAATTCATAACCAGGTTATGATTGAGGACATTTATTGATCGATTTAGACCCCCTAACAGAAACTCTAGTATTGACATCGTGACAAAACACGTCAATACCGATCACACCCTTGTGTGACACACAACAGTTGTTCCAACAGGTTGGTCCTAAAAGCGCAAAAAAAAATGATCGAATCAGCATTCAGCACCACCTGTTGGCGACATTTGCAGCCCGTAAAATTAATTAAATTAACATTAGGATCGGTTATTTGGTTTTAATCTTTGGATGTGTTATTCATCCACTTAAAAGCAATTAATAACGAAATTTAAAACTTATGTTTCAGTACACCATGACATATCCTAATTGTCCTTACTGAGTTGAATTGAAATCTTGTGGAGATCATGCTGGTGGCGCCATCTAACGGCATTTTCGTTGGGAAAAATGGCAGCTGCCAAAAACACGTCAACAACGTATCGCTTTTGATGGTAGTTTTGTTTTTAACAAATTATCACGCATTTATAATAACTGCACGAAGTTTTGAGATTGAACGTCTTTCATTGAAAACAGCCATTTTAAGCTTTTTTGTTGTTGTTGTCAATTCGATAAATTTACGTTTTGGCCGTGTGTTGAAGCAGAAACATTAATTTTTCGCCAAATATTTATGTGTCCTTATCACGCCATTTAGTTTTATACCTCCAAGGCAGCTAGAAACAAGGTCGTTCCGTTTTGTCACTTGCAAGATGGCGGCAAGGCTACGCAAATTCGATTTATAGGGGGCACTTTATCCTCAAACCTTTGGAAATACAATGAAACCTGGCTATAGTGACCACCCAAGAGACCGGACTAAATTGGCCACCATAGTCAGGTGGTCAATGTATCGAGGGGGGGAAAAAATTTCAAATTTGTAAACCTTAAACAAAGTTAATTATCATCACTTTCATTTAAAAATTACATGTACATGGCACTTGCAGTTTTCATAATTGTTAAAACAATTCACAACTTACTGTAAACTGCAAGTTCCATACTGTTTTATCAAATAAGATAGTAGTAAATGTGATATTGCACCATGTTACACTGGCGTTTTCTTTACTGTATGGCGTCGCAGGGACCCCCACAAGTTGGTCAATGTAAGCAGGTGGTCAATTTGCCAGGTTTTGTTGTATCTCTTAGGAAACCCAGCGATAATAGGAAGCGTTCATAAAGGACGTCCGAGGGGAGGAAGTGTTTCGGAAAACTATCAAAATTCAGCCTCTTGGTCTTCCTAGAATTCCCCCTGTGGCCCCCCTGAGGGTGCGGCCATCTTGAATTGAAATTTAAAAGGCAAAGCTAATTAAGCAGTCTTAACCTGATTGGGAGTGGATGTCTACCTGGCTGGAGGTTAGCGTCCTAAATAAATACGGGATGAATGACTCGATGTAAACAAATGTCACAAAAAAAATGGCGACTGCCATCCCATAATGCACAAAACAAAAAACGGAGGGGGGGGGGAGAGAGAAACAAGCACAATTCATCGAAATTGGGCGGAAAAATAAACTCTCCAAAACCAGATTTAGGCGCTCACAAGTAGTTTCAGAGACATCGTAATACATTTATTAAAATTATTTTGGAGAAAAAAAAGTAAAAGTGTTGGAAAGTGATGTTACATTACACAGCACCCTGCATAGGGACACAATTTACAAACTGAGGTCAGAGTTTTTTAATGGACTACATTTGGCATTAAACTGGACATAAATCTAATGAACATTTATGTAAATGCATTTAATTCCTCAAAACTGTCAAATGATTAAATTAGTCATCATCACGCTAATTTAAAGACTTGCCAACAGGTGTTATGCACCTGGGAAGTCAGGGAAATTCTTAAAGAGTATGTACTGAATGTTTATTGTAAATATATGTTCACTTTGATGTTTTCGCTACGGAAAGTGAATTTAAAAAAAAACAATTCAGGGTAATTTACTTAGGTTGGTCAGGAAAAGTGAGGAAAATGATTTTTTGTTAATTTTAGTATAAACCCTAAGGTCTTAAAAATGACACCCTGTTTATTGACAGCAAATATCCACTTAATCAATTTTTATTTAAAGTGTTTCCATCTACATGGTTCATACGCGGAACATTAAATTATTTCTTAGGATGCATGTAGAATATTTTACCAAAATTTATTTTTTGAAATATCTAACAGTGTCTGCAGATACCCATGAATTTTTTTTATGTACCGTATAAGGAAATTGAAGAAATATAAGGAAAATTTAAAGAGATTATCTGAATTAAAAGGTAATATTTTAAACACAAAATCATTATTAATGTTATTTTAAAACTATGTGACAAGGTCATTAAAGTCTGATTTAAATTTAGATCGTTAGTCCTTGAAAATCCATTACATTATCATTATAGTGACACATTTGATTATTGGTCAGTTTTTAACAACAAAAAAACATCAAATGAATTTTACTCAACAATTCCTGCTTAAATAAATTTATCCTGTATAACAAGCCATTTTTAAAATGCACATCAAATGTATTTTTCTATTGTTTGTGTATAAATTCTCTTCGGATTCATGAAGTTTTTTTTTAAAAAAATTCTTATTTTTCCTTGTTTTTTTTTTGAGATAATAGGATGTGTCCAGGTCATTCATTATTAGTCGTTCGTTTAATGTTATGAACCTGATATACATTTAGGTAAAATAATTTTAAGGCCTTGGAAGAGTCATTGATTTTACATATATTTGGAGGAAGGGGGGACCTGTCGTTGTTTAGGAATTTTAATCCCGGCTGCTATATTGTCATCGCAGGGACGGCTGAAACCACGTGACTTTTTCGTGGCACCTAAAAATAGATTTTAGGTAACTTTTATTTCAGGCAAAAAGGGGATGAGGCGAGGCGAGAGAGAGAACATTCATTTTTATTTTTTGAACAGTTTTTGACTTGTGCTCAAATTAAAACGAGCTGGAAACAAATGCCCTTGAAATTCTCCGACACCAACCTTAGAATAGGGCGTCTAAAGGCCATTGAAAGTCCTTGAAAAACCACTGACTGTACACAGGGGGGAGGGACGCCTGAATCTTTTCTTAAACACAAATGTTTCTATATTCAACAATTACTACTTTTAACCGCTGTTGAAAACCGTAGACGCATTTGTCAAACCTCCACAGGTTAATTCGCATGATTCCCACTGACCTGGAAAACCACCTGGCAGTCAGGTAAATTTGGAATTTAAATGCAAATGTCAGGGAAATATTAATTAGGGTTAATCAGTGATGACTTTATTTTGCAGTTTTAGCAGCTGCTGACACTCAAAACGAGGAACTATGGACAGTTGTGAATTTAATTTTAAGTAATCCCAAGTGGAGTGGATTTTCAATCAATGAAAATGTCCTTGTTGATGACTTTCAATTCAATGCCCTAATCAATTAAAATATAATTACGTCTCTTAATTGGTAAATCTCTTTTCATTTTATTCTACAAACGTTTTTAATGCAGACAGGGAAAATTTTTTCAGAAAACGTTGGAAGTCAGGGAAGATGACAATTTGATTTTGGTGTCAATCCTGAATTCATTCCTGAGACATGTTGATCATGTCCTGGAAAAGTCATTGGTGTTTTACCAAATCGTGCAGACTTTCATTGTTACACAAGTCCCTTCGACACAATAATATCTTTATATTAATATGCAGCAATTTCATTTGTTTGATTTTAAAAATTAAAAACTGCTGTTTTTAAATTAAACTCCATTTAACAATATTTACGGGGGGGGGCGGAGAATTAGATGTTTTGCTTTTACAGAAGCTAGTACATGTAAATGCATATAATTTTTTTTTGTAAATTAGGCCTAGCATGCAAAAAATTCATTTGCTTGATTTTCAAAATAAAAAGATGCATTTACTAGTTTCTGTAAAACATACCTCTTTTTATTTTGAAAATCAAGCAAATGAATTTTTTGCATGCTAGGCCTAATTTACAAAAAAAATGATATGCATTTACTACTTTCTGTAAAAAATACATGTAATTATAGTTTTTAGATTTCATTTTAGTTTGATTTGGAAATAAATATTTGAAAAATCCTTTCCCTTCTGAAGCTAACAGGTCCTTTCCCAAATCCCAGCGCCATCTATGAAGCATCTTTCCCAACATCTGGCGTCCAGTACAGCTTCAGACACTTGCTTCACTACTGTCTTGGGGTGCCACCTTGGCCTTGCCCAAAATATAACTGGATTCCGCAGTAGTTAAACACGCATAAGGGGGCAAGGTGAGGAAAAACGCCCCTAGATAAAGATTTACTGTCTGTCTGGGCCTTTTTTTTCCATCTGGCCAATTTCTATTTGCATTCAGGGTTTTATGAATTAATGTTTGGAATGATGCCAGAACCTGACCAACAAATATAATAATAGTAAATAAAATTTAGTTCGGCAGTTTAGTCATCCTCACCGACCAATAACAACTCGATAATGTTTCGTTTCTCCCCATACACCCCTAAGCTGCCCCTGAGTGGGGCCAACCCCTAAAATTACGACACAATATTAAAAAGGGCTTTTTTTTTTTTTTTTGTAACGCGCATGCTCACATTTGGCCTGTTAACTGTTGCGCAAGGATATGTAGGTGGCACACAGTCACGGTGGTTAGGCCCCTCGGTTGCCTAGCGACAGAGACATTTAGAATGTTGAACGAACGCCGCTAGGTGGCGCCACTCAAAAGTAGCTCTTTAACCAGGATCATTCAAGAAATAAGCATCGGCATCATTGTAGTGTACAACTGGTCTACCTATAGGAACTAAAAATGCATGTATACAATTTAAAATTGCTAGTTTTGTCAGCAGTTTATTGTTCTTTAACCCCCTCAGGGAGCCCTCCTAAATGACACATTCAAACAAAAATTAATTCGATAGGATAAATGCAAACATTAAACACTTAATTGTTCATTTAGATAGGCCTACCATTTTCGCAACATTTCATTTTTTGTAAATTTTATGCTCGATACATGCCACGTTTTTAAAGAGGAAGTTCATGTTTATTCACCTGTTGATCGTATTTCATCAAAATTGACCATTCTTGATTTTAAATTATGTTGGATATGCTGAAATTAAGCCTAATTGAACTTGAATTGCTCGTTAATTTTTCAGGGGAAAAGCCTTGAAAACTTTTAACCATGTCACTACATTGGTGTGAATTTATGTCATTGCAATTTCAGGTCATTCTCCTACGAAATTAAGAGGAATTTTTAGTCAATTGAGGCGCATTTGAAAGCGTTTTAAACCATTCACAAAAACAGCTATTCCGAGTGAGTGGTCACCTGACTTTTACGTACATGTGCATCGTAATTAGCGAGTATTTGTTGATCATTTTACGTGATCACGATCAGATTTACTACTCTATTTACTCTACGACATATTTTCATGTTTATGTCGTAAATATTTGAGAGATCTGACGTGTTGCTGTCATGCAATGCCCCTTGTACTGCTTTGTAAACCTTGATGGTCTGATCTGGACAAGGATCGTATGATGATCGAATATGCAGTTTTACAATAAAAAAAATTGAAGGAACTGAACCCTCTGGATTTTTTTACAATTTCATTGTCCTGTGTATAAAGCAAAGATTAAAGTCCTATGCACTCATACCTCGCAACCTAGTTAGGTTCCTGGAAAGTTGGCTGTAAAGCGAAATGCCGTATAACGAAACATGTTCTGCATACAAACCTAAGTAAATTAATACCCGTAAATTAATAGGATACGTTCGAAATTTCATTCAATAAAATAAGAAAATAACTGAATATGCTGGCTAAAATTGAATAATTCAAGTTTTTTTAAAAAATATTGAGCTAATAATTCATTACATATTGTTAATGAAGCTGAGGTACTTTACATAATTGCATTTAATTAATTTTATTTAAATTTTTTTTAAAAATGTCCTACTAGGCGAAATTAGCCATGAGTTGACCAGAGTTTACTTTGAATTTTGATTCACTTTTGTTGGTGCATCCTACCCTAAGTATTTAATTCTGAAACGTTTCCCATTTTTTTGATCACCATAAATAAAGTAACCAAACAGAGTCGCTGGACATAAGACGTCCTGAATGGGGAGCGCCGTAGCGAAATTATCGATTTGCCCGATTTGATCTGCTTTGCAGGCAAGATATAACATACATGTTGTATACAGTATCAGTTTTTGAAATATAACTTTGGGGCCAGGAGGGGGAACATCTTTAATGTGTTTCCATGATGCAATAAAAGAAATACAGTGTATAATAATGTATCTCTGTGTATGGATTCTGGCATCGAGTAGAGCAATACAAACCGTGTTGATAGGTCCATAAAACGCTTCTCACATGAGAAAAATGTAAATACGTCTGGGGGCCCCTTTTTAGGGTTATTTTAAGGCTATTGCGTTTCATTTGCATGTGCATGCAGTTGTAATAATTGAAAAGCCACCTGAACGAAAACAATTGTTTTCTTACTTTCTATGAAATGGCCTTGAAGCAAAGCCTAGTTTTGGCTTTTCATCAACTAACCTTTAAAACTGCCGACTACGCTAAATGATTCGCTCAACGGCCTAGATGTGGTTCCTGCCAAGTTGGATGGGAATCGAAATGCTGTATAACGAAACATGTTTAAACCTATACAAATTGCATAGGATAGTTCCTGATCTCATTAAAAAAAAAAATACAAAATCACTTTTGTGGGCTAAAAATGCAGAAATTTAAAATTTTATTTTAAACGAACTAATATTTCATTGCGTGGTTTTAAAAGAATCTTTAACAAAATTGTAAAATATACATTATATATATATATTCGAAAAAATTTGAATAGTCGGAAGATTCACTTTAACCCAGAAGAAGAAGAAAATTATCAAGTTTGAGTTCATCATCCTTAGAAAACAGGATGTGTCCAGGGTTACACCATTAAGAGCCGGTTGCACCAAGTGCAGTTAAGCAAAACCCAATGTAATTCTCTAGTTACCAGGAGGAGGGGCTAGTAGGTCCCTTAACCAAAGGTTTGTAATATAATACAAATTTCATAGAATTCCTAGCTGCAACTGGCTATATCCATGTTTTCTATACAAAAACCGATTAACTCTTAAGTTAACTTGTGGTTATAGTTAACCCCAGGTTATCTAACAACCATTGGAGACTAGTGACCTAAAGGCTTCCTTACGCCTAAGAGACCCATACAATTTCATGACATTTTCTTAGCAAATACAAGGTTTTATTATTTTTGGTTGTTTAATGAAACACGGGCATAAAATGGCCGTTATAGCGAGACGCTGTTGCTCGGAACGCAGCATAGGTGGCGCTGCGTTTCGACTGTAACATTACTTCATTCACGTTCCCTTCAGGAGAAACCTTATTTGTAATGTTTGGCTAACTGGTCAGTGGTTTTATTTCGTGTCCAACTATTTTCGGAGGAAATTTGTAGTGCTAGAGGAATTATTTCGTCGTAGATTGAATAATGAGGGTAAGTTAATCAAGTGTGTGAAATTTATGGCAGGCGTGATAGCGCTAATGTTATTTTACTTTGATTCCATGCAACAGGTGGTCTATGAAACTCGGTAACAATGACAGGGTTCGTAAGAAAAACCAAGTATTGTTTCTTGACCAAGCCTTTTGGTTTTTTGATTTAGTTGGATATCGAGGCCAGTTCCCCATGGGTTTACCACGCAAACATTTCGTAATTTACGAGAGAATATTCCCTGAAGAAGTCTTTATTTGAGCAAAGAATTAGCGAAATTTCTGAAGTGTGTAGTAACCGAATCAATATTTGAACCTTGAAAAAATTTTGTTCGTTGAATTTTTGCCGAAAAAAAAATCGTGAAAAATTTGTTTCTTCTAGAATAATTTCGACGTAACCTGTATGTATCAATCATACTGGTATCATACTCATTGTCAGAACAATGCAGGAGGTTAATTGATTTGCCATGATTTTGCATATGATCAGCGTTTGTAATTAATAATTGTTTCCTTTATGCCACAGAACTTGTTTTACAAATTCAAGAGAAATACGTAACTTGGGATGGTCAGGGAACTTATTTGGAAAATGTTAGCTGGATCCCTATACTATTAATTTACAATAGAATTTGATGAAATACACGAAAAATTCACTAATAAAAAAAAATTCCAAATCCAAAAACTGCTTAGAAAAGAAATTCGTTAAGGAGATATATTGGGTTGATGGATTACACCCCTCCTACCACATGGCTAGTAGGGCGTTGAGTTGAATTGAATTGATATGTTTTAACCACCCTCTCCCCCAATCAACAACAAAAAATCGATAAATAATGCTGCCTTGTTCCTGTCACACTATGATATAACCCCATGTAAGTTGTAACTGGTTTTATCGAGTTCAAAAGTTACATTTGGTAGGAGGTATTCCTCCCACTAAAAAAATCAATAACTATCCTAGTTTCTAAATCGCTGTAAGTACCATTACATAATCGCCTTAAAAAATTCTGCTACCAACCCCTTGGGGGTGTGCCAACACGTGGCGTGACAAGCCCAGGGTGCGTTTAATTTTTTGGCACATTTTTACGAGGGATTCAAAGACCGCATCGATGGTTGTCACATGATTTCCGAACCAAGAAGTGCCATCAGGGGTTGGCTACCTCGCAATTATCAGAGCTGTTAAATGTTACAATAGTGTTTGTTGCGCATGTACCTGCAAAGATATTCAAGATGTTCATTGCTCGTTCTTCTCTCCTTCCTACCAGAGTGCTAAAGCAAAGGCTGCTGAGATGCTAAAATCACACAAGGATGAACAGCGCTTACGGAACAGAAAGAAACGGAAGTCGGTCAAGAGACGCAGGAGCAAGAAAATAGCCCTAATCACTCTGAACAAGTCTTATCAACAGGCAGCCAAGAAACACGGTTACGCCAACTGGACCAACGTCAAGCCGAAGAAGAGGCTGAGCGCCGAAGCGACCATCATCAGCATGGTAAAAAACAACAACAAAGCTTTGTGAAGATCTTTTTCGATGACTTGGCCATTGGCTTAAGTCTTAGAGCGATTAGGGCGTTATAAATTGCTTATTAATCTCACGAAATGTCAATTTTTCAAGTCCTCGGTGTAATACTTGGACCACATAATTGATGTGGCATTGTAAGGCAGTCCGCACTGTGTGTCTGGTATCAATTTTCCAGGAAGTCCTCCTAGGACACGAGTGTAATGGCAGAAATTTTTTTTGACAATTTTTTTTTCTTCAAAATTCACAATCACACCTGTTCCTTCTACAAGCAAACAACAAACGATCAAATAAACAAAGGACCGGATGCACCATTGTAGGTTAATTAAAAGGTTAGCTAACCTGGGGTTAACTATAACCGCAAGCTAACCTTGCGGTTATAGTTTTTTTGTTGCCCCATTTTACTATACGGATTTTTAACCCAGGGTACAGTAAACATGGAGGTACCGTAAATCCATCTTACGAGTAATGACTGACAGTTGATGTCGGCTAGTGCAAGGATAAAAACATCACCCGTTACTTTCTCCGTCCGTTGACTGGAAAAAAAAGCCCGTTTTTGCCACCTTCCAGTTTTTTGGAAACGGTTCGATTCACGTCTTTTCTTTGCCATTTCAGGAAGCTTGTATCGCAGAAAAAGCTCTGGGATCGAGCGAGTGTTCGTCTCTTAAGCTGGTAAGTCCAAAACGTAATTCCTTGCAGCTTCATGTTGGCATTGCAACAGTTCATGACATTTATGTCAACATATATTGTAAAAAATACGGTGCTGTGCTCTCCAAACATCCATTAAACTGCGGATGACAGAACTTTACATGAATTTTGGTAGTTTGGTATCTTGACTTTCTGTAACCATTTTGAATAATTACATGTATATCATCTGTAAGAATAAGATCTTACATAGAGTACTGCTTGCATAAAGCAACGTCTTCGTTGCATCATGTATGCAAACATTAGTTGTTTTTTTGCTAGTAAACAGCGCATCAAGGTCTAGCAACATGACACAAAATAAGGTCATGGCACACAAGTGCGACAGAGGAGTTGTGCCCTGTGGCTTTCATGTCAGAAATTGATAAAAGTAAATTTCCAGTATTTCCCGTATTTTGACTGCTTATCCTAGCTTATTAATCTTATCTTCAAAGTAGATTATTTGTTCCTGATTACATTTTTTTTGGTGGGGAAACACCCAGGAAAACCTGTGGCCACAAGTTTGTTATTTATATACAACTAATAATAACTTTCGAATGTCTTAACAAAAGCTTGAGGATGAGCATTTATGAACTTGTAATTTGCATTGTCCTGCACCTCAGAAAAAATTTAACATTCATCTTAACAACCAGTTTTGTTTGTTTGTTTTTGTTTTAAATTAAATAGGATGCAATCATCGAAAGTAATTTTGTCCGCATGTTTTCGTTTACAGGATGCCCAGTTTTGTCCGAAGGCGAAGAAAAGGAAGAGCAAATGGTACAAAGACGCCTGTGAGGACGGCGACCACTGCTTGATCAGTTCGACGCCAGTGTCCAAGTTCGCCCTGAACCGATCTCAGACCATTTCTCCCAAGCCACCGCAGAATCTCAGGCCAGCAGGTAGTTAGGGCGTTTCAGAATGGGTTTTTGTGTGAAAACGTTTCTTGCAAAACCATTTCTCACGTGGTGATCCTTTTCCCGGCAGTGATCTGGCCAGTGGCACCCAAGGTGGAAAGCGTCGAAAGCGTACAAGAGGCCAGCGTAAGCCTGGACGGAAGTCCAAAGCACACGAACATGGACAATTCGCTGTTTTCCCCCTCGTACCAGCTGTTCGGCACGCAAACGGAGGGCATCACGAGCATCGACGATCACCCGTACATCGTGGAGGCAACCACGAGCATCTCGGCTCTGACCCTGGACAAAGCCAGTAAGAGTTAGGGCCGCAAAGTAGTACGCGCAATAACGAAGTTGGGATTCACTATTTGGAAACTAGATTATAGATATCCGCTTTGATTTTTGCAAAACTAGTCTTCACGATAACCGTGTAAGTAATTTATTTTTGAGGAAATTGACAGGAAATAAGATCGGGCTAACAAAGGATATTAAGCAAAGGGCTCATAAATTCATTTTACCTGCAATAATACGTTCTTTTAGTATTCTATGGTTAAACGAGCTCTGCTGAATTAAGTTCACCAGCTTAGCTCGACCCCAACTAGTTTTTTATGTTTGTTAAACCGGAATTTTTATTGCGAATGCTGTTCTTCTTCGTTAAACTTCTGATATTGCTGGATTTTCCGAATGCACCAAGCTATTTCATACCGTGCACTTAATTTTAGGTGAACTGGCATTTCAACCAGGAAATATCATGAACGACTTACCCGTTTCCGTGGAAGACGTGGCGCTGTACGAGCCGCATTATCCGACGCCGAAGGAGGGAGAAGTGGCCGACGTAAGGCTGGAGGAGGAATGGGAAACCTTTGACCCGTACGTAACTCGTGTCTCCCTTCGGGTTTTTGCGTTGTCCTTTCTTTCTGTTGAGGGATTCAAAGACCGCATCGATCCCTCCGCAGATACTACTTCATTAAACACCTTCCTCCGCTCGACGCCGAAATGAGAGCGCGATGTCCGGCTTTGCCGCTGAAGACGCGAAGCAGCCCGGAGTTTTCCCTCGTGCTGGATCTGGTACGTCCGATCTTTGCCCGATCGTTTCCGTCGGTCTCCGGTATCTTCGCGTAAACATAATTCTTCCTTTTCATTCTTTCGTAGGACGAAACCCTGGTTCATTGTAGTTTGTACGAATTGCAAGATGCAACGTTGTCGTTTCCAGTGTTTTTTCAAGATTGCACGTATCAGGTAACTGCCATCAGCGTTTTAACCGAGGTCTAAAATAAAAAGAAAAAGCCAAATTATGAGCACAGGAATTCGAAATGCACATTGTAAAAAAATATATATATTGAAACACTATGCACTTTTTTATTTTTTAATATTTCTTCAAATACTAACTTTCATTACTCTTGCACAGTAAGTATGATTGTGATATGGATTTTTTTTACAAAAAATATTTCTTGAAATACTAACTTTCGTTATTCTTTCACAATATGGATGATTGTAGAAGAACACTTCAAAGCTTATAATTGAAGCAATTTTAAAAAAAACAATGTGAATTTCAACCCCATGCACTTATAATTTTCAAACAATTGCTTAATACATTTCTGAAAAAAGTTTTAAAATAATTGGAGAAATTTATTGCATTACATATATTAGATGTTATTGATAACTAGTGTTTTTTTTAAATATAAATAGATGGTTTGGGCGTTTGTTATAAATATTCCACAAATGTAAATATACAACAATTCAATTAAGTGTTATTTGAACCTTATAGGGTACTTGTTTGTTTAAAAGTGTCCTATAAGTTTTAAAACTTCAAAATATAGGTTGGTTATTACCATGATTATTTATTAAACGTAAATTTCAAATTTGGAGTCTTAAAAACATGGATGAAAAGTGCTTTTAATTTGCCCGATTTAATTTTGTAAATGGTATATGGTGCAGCTCAACTTATCCAACAAAACTTAATTAATTTCAGGTTTACGTGAGGACGAGACCGTTTTTTCACGAGTTTTTAGAGAGGGTTTCACGCCTGTTCGAAGTCGTTTTATTTACCGCATCCAAGAAAGTCTACGCAGACAAACTTCTCAATCTTTTGGATTGTGACAGAAAGCTCATTAAGTGAGTATCATTTTGACTGATAATTTCTATCGTTTCGTTACCATCTGGGAAATTGAATATCGAACACTTCTTTCTCCCAGATATCGTCTATTTCGCGAACATTGCGTTTGTGTCAACGGCAACTACATCAAGGATTTAAATATCCTCGGTCGGGATTTGTCCAAGACGGTTATCGTGGACAATTCTCCTCAAGCGTTTGGCTATCAGGTAAGATTTCCCTTTCACCCACTGACGGATCCGTTGTGAATCGGTGGTAACAGTTACGGGGTTCTTGCACACATGGAGAGTCAGGGGAAGTCAGGGAAAAGGAACATGGCCAAAAATAGTCAAGGAATATGCTTTGAATTTCGATTGGCAATTTCGATAAAAGATGCCATAAGTACTAAGGAATTGCTTATAAATGTTGATATTTTTGTTAATTTTACTGATACCACTAATTACCAGAGCTGCAAATAAACTGACAGTTTGTACTAAGTATATCCTTTTTTTTTGCTACAGAACTGAAGTTTGTAAATTTAACACAAACATTGAGTTAAAATTGTATAATTCAATTACAAGTATTACATTGCAATTACATTTTAGCAAGTAAGGTTAACTAACAACAATCTCGGGCATTCCAGATCCTATAAATGATTTCCTATTTATTTGCGAACTATCCTATATTTTTGTCATGCCAGGAAGTTACCAAACATCAGAACATTAATTGTTAACATTTATTAATCCGAAGAGCAGTTCAATAAATTTAATTGATCTTATATAACAGACGATTGTGATTGAAGGGGAGGGGGGGCGGATATGTTCCCCACCTGCTGACCCTATCGGGGGAACATATCAACTTTGGTTAAAAGGTGATTAAAGGATAATTACAGGGAAAAAAAGAACAAATAAGGCAGTTGGTAATTCATACAGGATGAAGCATTGACCAAAACTGTATTAAGGGAGTAATTTATTTACTGAATCTTTTAACTATTTTTAAGCTCGAAAATGGGATTCCGATCGAAAGCTGGTTCGAAGACAAGAATGATCGAGAGTTGATGAAATTGCTGCCCTTCCTGGAAAGCCTCGTTGCCATGGTGAGTCCGCACTTTTTTTTTACGAAAGAGGATTTTGTTCGAGGCTTAAAATCAATATCCGCAAACGAGAAAAATGCAAATGGTAGCTGCGTTTAATTAAAGACGGCCTCCGAACAATTTTATTTCAAAATTGAAATGTAAATTTTCACTTTTTAAAAAAAAAAAAAAATATTGTTATTTGTTCACTTAATTACTTTCCATAACACAATTTTATTAATCGTAATTTTTTCCAATTGCCAGAACGAAGACGTGCGGCCACACATTAGGGATAAGTATCGCCTCTTCAGTTACCTGCCTCCGGACTGAGACCGCTTTAGCAGAAATATCCAACCCCATTTGACCACGATGAACGTAGTGAAAAGGTTTTTTACGGCAATTTCTCCTTTACTATATTGTATCTATCATATTATCACAATCTTTACGATACCTTTTTGCAAGCCAAAAAAAAACAGAAAAAAACTATAAATAACGATGCACTGTTCAGCACAAATGATCTGAAAGAAATCAAACCCCATCAAGCATGTAAAATAGTTAGGCTTTTAAGTTTTCGCATCGTGTCGCGCGTATTTCTTATTACTCTTTACTCCTTCATTTCTGAGCATTTTTTTATACACAGATTCGGTCTCAACCAAAGAAATTGTGTTCAAACCTAGAGTCGAGTTTCTCAGCGTGTAATTTTAGCCCAGATTTATCATCATCGAACCTCGTTAAATGGGACATTTATTTTTTATATCGACAAGAATTTCATCGCTCGTTAAGCCCATTGAAAATTATCGTTTTGAATCGTCTTTTTCTCAGGTCTGAATTGCACAAATTCGTTCTCATTTTATCAAATTTCGAGAACTTTTTAGATACGCTATTGTTGATCTCAACATTTAATTTCCTTGTTTGGGGAAACGTTTTCAATCACTATTCTGATACGCGAATCCTCCATTTTATGTTGTGCATGTCTAATTTTGTTGTAATAAAGCATAGAAAATACGTCTGTTCTTTGAAACCTGTGTATCTCACTATACACCGAGCTTTATTTTTTGGCACTTTCGCCAGCGTTAATTTTCATAAAGTGATGGTAGTATCTGCAGATATGTCTTTCGTTAACTGAAACTGTAAACGGTGGCTTCTCGAAAAACATTTACAAACATTTTTGATGGCAGTTTTTGGGACCGGAAGAGTTCTTGAAGGCGTTTTTAACAGTCCACGTTTTTAATCTTAAAATCAAAATAATCGTTTCACGCGGGCATTATTTAAATCTAAATTTTTTTTGTAAAAAGTATTACTATAAAAAAACATTTTGTACAAACGTATTACTGTAAAAAAATATTCCTTATCGTGAGCCATTACGGCCAGTCAAATTGACTAATTAATACACTACTAGTTTTAGTGAAATATTTTTCTTATGTTGAAATAATACCGCATAATATGTGCGAATCACAATGTATCGTTGAATCGGTGGGAGATTAGTTCAGAAAACTGTTTTTAAGAAATCCATGCTTTCAAAACCAAAAATGATCAAATTTTAAAGAACAAACGGAACGGTTTTCTTGCATCTACGCATCGTTTTATCTGTTATGAAGTTTTGTTAACTTGCTATATAAAGAGAAAAATAACAATTGTACCTCAATAAAATATGTAAAATACGCTACTCGTGCCGTCATTTTCCAATTACTACGTCATATTTCCGTAATTACAGGTATCAATCATGATATTCAGGGCACTATATGCTCAAGTACATCAAAAATTATACAACCCACGTAAGTATTGTATTTTCTAATAATGAAAATCAATTTTTTAAAAAAACATACCGTATTTGCTCGAACATAAGCCGTACTTTTTCACAAATTTTTTAAAAATCTGAATGGCATCCTGTTTTTATTTATCCCTAAAGTAAACAAACGGACTTCACCACAAGGGATAATGGAATGCGGTTATGATTTAAATATTTGTAGTAAATAATAACTTCGAGATTTATGGACGACACAGCTATTAAATGTGAAGCAGATTTTTTTAAATATCATTTTGAAGTTATATTTTGTTAATAATTCCATAAATCATGATTTATTACCGCACTGTGTGCAGTCATGGCTCTAATATTTGAAAACATTATTTGATGTATTAAGTATTTCATATACAGTGAAACCTCCGAATACCGGACACTCGCGGGACCGGACCTTTTGTCCGTTATTTGGAGGGGGGGAGGGGAGTAAATTTTTATTTTTGAAAAAAAAAACATAAAAAAATTAAACTAAAGGAAA